>JAHKKF010484811.1:0-11303 GCA_019740295.1 Labeo calbasu | reverse complement strand
TATTTGCACTGTAAACCTTTTTTATTTATATAAAGTGTGAGTGAATTTAAACTGTATGGCTATGCTGTGGTTCCTTTGCGTGCGTGCGTGCGTGCGTGTGTGCGTGCGTGCGGGGGGCCTCCATGTCCATTTTGCTTGGGGCCCCCAAATTCCTTCAAACGGCCCTGTATACAGGAGTTGATTAGTGCAGACAGATATGGAGAATCAGAACTTTGGTGACTGTGAACAAGTGGGTGGGGCTGGAGACTCCATGACAACTGGTAATAGACCTATCAGTAAGCCTCACCCCCCTTAGGTACCATCGTTTTACATACATTCTAAATTATAAAAATCTTAAAGACTTCTAATAGACGTCTATTTGACATCTGATAGGAAACGTCCTATAGACGTATTACAGATGAGCAAATACTCTAAAAACTGTCTTCCGGATGTAAACGCAAACATCAAATAGTCTCTGTGAAGTATGTGTGCTATCAGGGATTTGCTGTGTACAAACAACTGACAGACATCTTTCAGATGTCAGTTTTACATACATTCTAAATCAGAAAAATCTTATAGACACCTAAGAAATGTCTATTTGACATCTGACTGGAAATGTCCTACAGACGGATTGCAGTTGTAAATGCAGACATCAGATAGGCGTCTCTGTGACGTACGTGTGCTATCAGGGACACATACGTCTACAAGATGTCTGTTAAAGGTCACTTGATCTGGAAAGCATCTGCTGTGTACAAACAACTGACAGATGTCTGTAAGATGTCAGTTTCACATACATTCTAAATAATAAACATCTTAAAGACATCTAATAGACATCTATTTGACATCTGATAGGAAACGTCCTGTAGACATATTGCAGATGAGCAAACACTCTAAAAACTATGTCTTCCAGATGTAAATGCAGACATCAAATAGGCGTCTCTGTGACGTACGTGTGCTATCAGGGACACATACGTCTACAAGATGTCTGTTAAAGGTCACTTGATCTGGAAAGCATGTGCTGTGTGCATACATCTGACAGACGTCTGTAAGATGTCAGTTTCACATACATTCTAAATCATAAACATCTTAAAGACATCTAATAGACGTCTATTTTACATCTCATAGGAAACGTCCTATAGACGTAATGCAGATGAGCAAACACTCTAAAAACTGTCTTCCAGATGTAAATGCAGACATCAAATAGACGTCTCCATGAAGCATGTGTGCTATCAGGGATATACAAAAGATTTTATAATGAAAATGTAGAGATCACAATGCAAGCGGGAGAAGCCTCATGTTACGGTTGTCACGGTCACAGTGACAACATCCCAGGTCAATACTGTTCATGTACCGCAGTGTAAGATTAAATTAATTTACATTTAACTAGTTTAATATGGAGAGGCACTGAAATGTAAACTTTCGTTTATGCGTTTTTGACCTACACTGTACGTGAGAACAGTTAGCTATGTAGGTTTGTACGTTAACATAGAGTCACTAACTTTAATGTTAGCTAGTTTTAGCCAGAGATACCTTACTGAAGCACAAGATGACATTAACGTTTCACTTGAGCAGATGAAAACGGTAACTTAGAGAGAGTATGACAACCAACTAAATGTTTTTGTCTTCATTGCAACTGAGGCTGACTACTTGGGGACATTTTGCTCTGTTTTGTTTGGGTTTAGGAAATGGAATAAAATAAAATCCATTGCCCATCATCTCAGGATAACAGGAATCAGTGTTACAAATACCCCAGGCACATCATTTTTCTATTTTTGTAGCATAAACACCATCAAATCAATGAAAGTTTCAGACTTTCCAATGTTTCTCTAGGCGCTGAAACCTAAAGATGTCCGAGTTCTGGTCCCCTGCAACTGATAATCAACTGCCATTGGTTCAGCTGTGTTAGAGGGGAGGAGCTTACCGGTGGCTTGTTAAAACCACTAAATCCTAATAGAATATGTTCCAAAACACTCTACAGGTAACCATTTTTAAGTGTTTTAATGGGTAATAATTTTTGGTTTGTAATGGTATTTGTAGTGGAAACCATTACAATTCCTGTGATGGTTTCTGATATTAACAGCGCAAATCCTCAAAGGGATTTTCAGTAGATTTTAATATGTGAAAGAGCTGAACTGGGATCTAAAAAGCGATAAACACTAATTCATGATAACATGCCAACAGACTTAAAGGAGAACTCCACTTCCAGAACAACAATTCACAAATAATTTACTTACCCCTTGTCATCAAAGATGTTCATGTCTTTCTGTCTTCAGTCATGAAGAAATTATGGTTTTTGAGGAAAGCATTTCAGGATTTTTCTTCATATAATGGACTTCATTGCACTGATTTTGATCTTCCAACATGTAGTTTAAATGCACAAAATAAAGTTTTTAAGCACAAAAGCTTCTGTAGCACAGGCTCTGGGATGCACGCTCACAACGCTACGTACTGTTGAATCACGTCGAAAGGTCATGTGGAACGTAGGCGGAACTACAGACCCAGAATTTATAAAGTGAATGCGCAAAGACAAGTCAAACACTGTTTTCAAACAACAAGGTAACAAAGTATGTTGGACAATTCTGAAGTTGTAGGAGAAAATAAGAAGAAGTTTTTCGCCATACTCTTCCTTTTTGACCCGGAGTACACCGTAAGACAAAACTATAATGCTATAAGAAACAGAAAAGATTAATTCATTGTTTACCTGGGTCATTAGTCTATGATTAGCTCACCTCACTTCTTAACTGACAAGTTTTGGGTTTGAGTCGTTCGTTCATCACGTGACAGCCTCATAAGATGAACACACGACTCGAAAACCCCGAAGACTCGAAACAGGTGAACTAAATCCAGTACAGAACCTAATAGGATGTTGCGCATGCGCGACTGAACGAATGACTCCCCGAGACGACTCGTTCTTCCCAAGTCACATTAAAGATTCATTCAAAATGAACAAATCGTTCAAGAATGACCCATCACTAATCCGTAGCATCGTGGACGCGCATCCCAGAGCCTGTGCCACACGAGCGTTTGTGCTTAAAAAGTATACAAAAATTTATTTTTCAAAAAAAACAAACAAAATGACAGATTGTTTCACTAGCTAAGACACTTCTTCCTCAGCTGGGCTTGTTTAGAGCCCTTTGAAGCTGCATTGAAACTGCATTTTGGATGTTCAAAATTGGGGCACCAATGAAGTCCATTATATGGAGAAAAATCCTAAAATGTTTTCCTCAAAAAACATAATTTCTTTACAACTGAAGACAGAAAGACATGAACATCTTGGATGACAAGGGGGTGAGTAAATTATCTGTAAATTGTTGTTCTGGAAGTGGAGTTCTCCTTTAATCTCATTTCACCTGTAGTGATGACATTTTCATTTATCACAGTGACTAAAAATCCACTTTGAATCCATTTACTAATAACCCGTCCACTGATCTTTTTAGTGACACTTTCTGGCGGTTCCATGATTGAATCAGTAAGTGGCGCCACCCTGATAGCACCATAGACTGTAAAAAAGGATGGACGACACGCCTTCACTCGCTTCCATTTCCATTTCCATTTCCATAATAACAAAAAACTTTATTTCGAGCCAGTAGAGTTCTGTGACAAAATTCTCAAAAGTTTCTGTTCTCCAGCCCATGTATTAATTTTTAATTAAATTATTAATTAAAATTTTTAATTTTTTACCCACTGTGCTCTTGTAACAGCTTTGGAAATTATTATACAAGTTTCATATGTAGAGTTGTAGGAGTCTGTTTTATCATGTCAGGTATGTTTTACTTTTTTTTTTTTTGTGTGTGTGTGTCTCTTCCCATTCTGTATTGCATCTGCAAAGAAGAAAATTGTAAAAGTTTTATCTTGTCAGATTAAATGAAGAGTCGACTACTCAGTTGATGTCCATCTGTTTATTTCAGAAGCACACGGTGCACACAACAGCACTGGGACTCCCACCACCCACATGCTGACAACACAGTTTTTCAGGCAAAGATCACAAAAATGTGTCTACTATTATGTTTTCTACTGTGTGGGTTGCATTTTTTTTATCTATAGAATTGCTATCTGCAATGAACACCATTGCCTATTAATCAATAGTCTACTTGGACATGAATCTACAATCTAGCATTATTGGTCCAGATGCTTTACTGTTACTGCCTCCAACACCAGAAATAATAAATGAGAAACCTGAGGCAATAATGTACTATTAAATGCAATGTAATATCACTATTATAGATATTGCACATTTTCCAAGTTATTCTATGATATTCAGAATTTCTCCCAACATGGTCATGATTCTCAGGGTAACACATGAAGGAAGGTACTGACATAACTTTGCTGCATGGTAACAAGCACATGAGCATCTACTTCAAAGTTTTTTTTTTTGGTATTTTATAATGTTCTCTGAGGTTCACTTATAATGTTGGTTATAATGTTCACTTAAAATGCACTTGTGTCCGTTGTCCATAACATACGCCTGCCCATACCATAACCCCACCGCCACCATGGGCCACTCAATCCACAACGTTGATATCAGCAAACCGCTCACCCACACAACACCATACATGCTGTCTGTCATCTGCCTTGTACAGTGAAAACCGGGATTCATCCGTGAAATGAACACCTATCCAAAGTGACAGAAGCCATCGAATGTGAGCATTTGCCCTCTCAGGTCGGTTACGACGACGAACTGCAGTCAGGTTGAGACCCCAATGAGGACGACGAGCATGCAGATGAGCTTCCCTGAGATGGTTTTTGATAGTTTGTGCAGAATTCTTTGGTTATGCAAACCGATTATTTGTAGCAGCTGTCCAGGTGGTTGGTCTCAGACGATCTTGGAGGTAAAGATGCTGGATATGGAAGTCCTGGGCTGGTGTGGTTACACGTGGTCTGAGGTTGTGAGGCCGGTTGGATGTACTTCCAAATTCTCTGAAATGCCTTTGGAAATGGCTTATGGTAAAGAAATTAACATTCAATTCCCAGGCAACAGCTCTGGTGGACATTCCTGCAGTCAGCATGCCAATTGCATGCTCCCTCAAAACTTACGACATCTGTGGCATTGTGCTGTGTGATAAAACTGCACAGTTTAGAATGACCTTTTATTGTGGCCAGCCTAAGACGTACCTGTGCAATAATCATGCTGTCTAATCAGCATCTTGATATGCCACACCTGTGAGGTGGATGGATTATGCCGGCAAAGGAGAAGTGCTCACTAACACAGATTTAGACAGATTTGTGAACAATATTTGAGAAAAATAGAATTTTCTCTTTGAGTTCAGCTCATAAAATATGGGGGCAAAAACAAAAGTGTTGCATTTATAATTTTGGTCAGTGTATTAAAGACTGTTTACCATTATCTTTTTCGTATTTGTGCATTTCTCCTACACTGTGACAGAAAACCGGACCAACACAGTTAGAAGCGTGTTCCCCCTTGATTTGTTTTTCGTGTATTGTCAAGTTTTCCTTCTTGTTTTATGGATTCCCCTGCTGTCCTCCTCCTTCTGCTCTCTAGGACCATACGAGACTGTACGTGGAAATATCCAACTGTACCTGCTACCTGGACAACTGCCTTTGCTCGTTCTATCACGCGAGCTTAAACTCCGTGAGCAGAGCGCAGTTGTCTGGAGATGGTCCTTGGGAGGTTTTGCCACCCTTGTGGAGTGAGTCCTGGTGTCCTGTGGATCTCTGTTCGCCATGGACATTGAGGACAATGACACCATTCCCACACTCCAGACCCAGAGCTTAGCTTACCATCACCCCACTGTGCGGAGCGTTAGCTAGAGCCCACCACGGATGGTGCCAAAGCCCACCGTGATCAACGAGCTATCGCCAGAAAGAGTGAGAGAGCTGAGGATCGCCTCGGAGCCAGAGCCTCTCACAATGTCTGACCAGGTGGGAAAGCCAGCAACAACGTACATGATGGTGGATGTTTCAGTGGAGTGCGAGACTGTGGAGGAAAGCCACGCCCACTGCACCACTGCTAAAGGTTGAGGTAAGCAAGGACTCTGAGGAATTAATTGACTTTGACACTGACATAATATGTCTTCCTTCATCATCTGGACTTTCTCCCCATGCTGTTATAGCTAAGGAGGCTGAACTGTTTGTTTATTTCAACATGACTATGGTGGTCGGTTATGTTTTGTTTGTCAGCCCTGAACTGTCTGCACGTATTGAACTACCTGTCTGCTCTGAATTATCTGGCTGTCCTGTTTAAGCCAAGGAGGCCATTTGTGAACTGTCTATCTGCCCAGATCTGTCTGCCTGTACTTCTAAGACCACAGAGGTCATTTCCCTGCTACTGGTGCTCCCAAAGACAGGAGGGGCTAATTGGTGTCTGTGTGGGCAGCACACACCATCCCAGAATTTTGGGACTGTTTTGAAATACCACCCACTCTCCCTCTCCTGTCTCCTCCTATCATCAACACTTCCTCAACCTTGCCATCTCCTGCCCCTCTGCTGCTGCTGTCTGTCAGCCCCTCTGCGTGCCATTTGTGCACTGGGATCGCCGCAGTTTTGCCAGTCTCCTTTGGTATCGTGGCAGGAGGATCCCTTGTCTCTGCCGCCAGCCTCTGATCCTCTGATCTGGTCTTCTGTCTCTTCGGCTCCACCATGCCTACCCGCCTCTGCCTTGGTCGCCAGAGCTTTCTTGGTCTCCTCCCTCAGTCGGCTCCACCGTGGGTCACCTTCATGCGTCCCACCTGGCTCCTCCTGCTCTAAGTCCGTTATTGTCAGCCTTCCTACCAGCCCTTTGCCGTCCCCTGTCACCATCCCACATCATCTCCTTTGTCCTCCTCCTAAGTCCCCCTCTGTCCCGCCCTTTGTTGTTTCCTGTGGCACTAGGTCGTGCAAGATGTCACAGTCATGGACTTATAGTTGTGTTTTTGTTCTCACGTGTTCCCTGATCTAGTTTTTCTGTGTCTGATTGTGTCAGTTTATTCAGGTGTGTATTTTTAATCAATCTCATTTGCTCCACTATTTAAACTCTAGTCTGTTTCAGTGCATATGGACGGGTCTTAATGTTATCTGGGTGTGTATCCTGCCTACCTGATGTGGATTACCCTTATGTACATGTATCAAAGACTGGGGGGGCGGAGGAGTCCTAGATATGGTTAAAACACATTTTATGGAACACATTGTGAAATTTCTTTTTCTAAATCTTGATGGTGGTCAGCTGAATGAGTGATCATTAAGGCGTTTTGTTAAGTAAAGATTCAGTGACTTAAAGATCTTGCACAATTTTTTTATTTTTTATTTAATGTCATATTGACTATGAATTCAGGGTAAGGGGTTTGTGGGGTTAAAAGGGACAATGTGAACTTGCGACTGAACTTATGAGTCACATGAGGTTCAAAGGCTGATGAACTGACTTACAAAAATAGCATTTCAATAAAAAAGTGGAGATATCATTTTTCACTTTCGAAAACTGTAATAACTGTAATATTATGTGACCAAATTTATTTTAAAAAGTCACTCAGAAAGAATCATTTTCGCAATGAGATTTAATCCTGAGGCTGAATGGAGAAAAAGATGAGAGCAAGGTTAATTGGTACACTCACTCTGTTGAATATAATAACCCACCAACTAGGTACAAATTCCATGTTAACCATCATAATGCATTCAAACTCTGTGTACTAAGAAAAAATGTTTACAATAAGGTTCATTAGTTAACAAGAACTAAGAATGAACAATATTTTTAATGACACATTATTGTAAAGTGTTACCAGAATTTTTATATAAAATAGTCATAACTAAATATTTTAACTCAACCAGATTGTGTCTGATCAGCAACTTCTTGTTAATGAGTGAATGTGAAAGAAATTCAAAGTTTTGAATATTACCATGTTATTAGCATGTTATTACGGCATTATGACATTTTATTAATGAAAAAACACACACACATATATTGATATATAATGACGAAAGATGTGTTTACTGAATGTATTTAGTGTTAGAGTAGTCAAGATAAGAACATTTCAGGGAGAATCTATAGGAAATTTAGCCAGCCCCGCTCACACTCTTTTCTTAAATCAAGGCATCCAAATATAATATCAAGAAATAAAATAAACAAATAAATGTATGAATTTATTAAATAAAATAAAAAATCTTTATCTAAATGATTTTTATTATTCTTTTTTTTTTTCTTCACATTTTAACTGAAGGATTATTTATTTATTTGTTTTTTCTTTGTTTTCACATAGACAAAATAAAAAAAAAAACTATGACAGGTTTTGGCCTTTTTATTTTCTTTATAATATCAATGAGTGTGGAGTTATGACCCAGAAATGAACCCTGATCCAACCAAACCCTATAACCAAACAAACCAGTTCACCTTTACTACTTACACTGAATAAACAGAAAATGTCCCAATGCCCAACAAATAAAATATGAATAAGATCTAAATTGGGCAACAGATTTGTGCTAAACCACAGATTAATGTTCAGTTGACAGGTGAACAAGAATCTCTATGAACCAACCACTTATTTATAAATGTTTTTATTCATCTTGGACAACCTGTAAAATGTCTATATACAGTTTTGCTAAAACTTTTCATTGTTTAATTGTGTAACACAGTACTCTTCAATGCTTACATAGGACTGCTACCTTTAAACTTTTGCAACCAAGGCTAAGATTAAAGCCACAGCTGGTCAAATAATCAGGTCAGTCAACCCCAGGATTTGGACATAGGGCACAAGTCAGCTGTGCTCATACTCAGGAATGTATAATCAAAACAGGGAAATTTGACATTCTCACACTTATTAATCGGTCAGCAAAGACCACTCTGTATGTGTTGGTAGTGGCACTATAATATAATGGCATGCTCAAATCCTAGAAAGTGCTCCAGTAAGGTATTAAAGTGGTTACATAAGGGAGCTGGACTTCAGTCACCTCTGTTTATTCTCAGAAACCAGTTAACATGCTGCGATCTGCATGAACCAAAATGTTCCAATAATTTAGTACTCCACCATTTTAGCTGGTGAAGAATTTCCTGCACAAAGTTCAAAATCAATGTCAGACGTTTAATTTCTACATCCCCAATTTTCTAAATTTTACATGCTTGGAGAAGCAAAGGACATGTTGTCATATTTTTCATGATCTGGCATTTAAGAGTATATTATTGTGAATATGACAAGTAATCTCTTCATGCAGTGGTCCAGTATCACTGGACAATGTATCATGAAGCGTCTGCTTAAAGCCTGTCTGTTATCTCACCCAGATAGTGGAGTGTCTGAGGTCAGAGTTCATGAGATAGACAGTTGGAGCTTGTAAAAGTCAAAAGTTTGCTGAAAATAGATTGACACTTTAAGTGAGTTATAATTTGAATACAGTGGTCCTGATATAGTAATGAAGGAAAATGCCATTAAAAGAATTAGGTTCTTAATAATAATATTTTAAGCATTTCATAATAATGAATTTTAAATCAGTTTAAATTATGATAATGTATTAAACAGCTTATTAATATTTGAAATACATATGTCATCCAAATCCAAGTGATGCAATCAATGAGAAGGGTCTGGCTGCAGACATGCACCTGCACTCTCAGACACCTGCACTCTCAGACGACTGCACTTCCGGACGTGACGTCACTTGCAGTCGATTTTATTTTTACTTTATTTTAGTTATTTATTTATTTATTTATTTTTTTAATTGAGTCTCTCAACATTTTACAACAGTAGCCAGGTGGTGAAGACAAGAAAAAAGAAACTAAATTACTTAATAAGTCACTCGCAATGGCCACCTGCACTCCCAGCTACCTGCAACTTCATTTGCAATCCACACAAATGATGCGTGTTGCCAGTGGAGACAAGAAGCTGTGTTGGTTAAACGATTAAAACTAATTTAGCATAACATACAGGGTCCTGCAAGACCCGCAAATCCGTGGCCACAGAACAGCAGAATATGAATGAATATGAATATGAAGCAGAATATGAACGAGAGAATATGAAGTCTCTCATTAAGCGTTTTTCTCCCGTAGACAAACATTAACACTTCATATGGCTCAATGTATTAAGATGCAATTAAAAGATCAAATTTGATATACAGTTTATTAATATAATGTATTTGTAGGCTATATAGTGTTTTCCTTCGCAAAACGTGGCATATTGTGGAATAACGGATTAAGATGACAAAGACTAAACCCCATATGCTCCTATTCATTATTAAAACAACTACACACAAGCAGGTGAGCCAGAATAAAGGCAACGCCGCGTATATTCGCATTTTCCCATAAAGAATAATCTCTACAGCTGTTTTATATCATTGTCTTTTGTTTATATTGATTTTCTATGGGAGGAAAACGTCTATTTTACGCATTGCGTTCTGGGCTCGTCTGCTTGCCTATACAGAGTTGATTCTTTTAATATCACATAATGCCTTTCTTATGGCGCGTTCATATTTGCTGGTATATCGTTTGACAACAGTAAGGTTTATATTGAATTTGGTCTTTATCATCTTGGTCCGTTTTGCCACATTAAGCATTTGCTGGGCAAGTACAAAAGTGAAAGTTTGTGCATTCATGGCCATATGCTTGCCTTGAAGTACATTAAATTAATAAACTATATTACAAATTTCATCGTTTAATGGCACTTAATGTATCTTAATACATTAAGCCATATCAAGTGTTATTGGTTTTCTACAGGAGGAAAAAGCTTAACAAGAGATTTTGCGCTTTGCGTTCATATTCTGCTGTTCTGTGGCCACGGATTTGCGGGTCTTGTTTTTATCTCCTACAGATGACTTGCAGGTTTTAATAGTTTAACGACCACAGCGTCTTGTCTCCATTGGCAACATGCACCATTTGTGTGGATTGCAAGTGACGTCGCAGGTAGCTGAGAGTGCAGGTGGCGATTGCGAGTGACACTGTAATTTAGTTTCTTTTTTCTTGTCTTCACCAACTGGCTACTGTTGTAAAATGTTGAGAGATTCAATTAAAAAAATAAATAAATAACTAAAATAAAGTAAAAATAAAATCGACTGCAAATGACGTTACTTCCGGAAGTGCAGTTGTCTAAGGCCCCGATCACACCAAACGCGTTTTTTAGTTCTAAAAACGCGAGGCGCACCGCACTGCCTCTTTCTGGTGACTTTTTCAAAAAAGAGCAGTGCGTTGCGGTTTTTTATGTTGCTAGGCAACCATCAAATCAGCCGTCCTGTCAATCTAATCAAAGGATTATAGCGCCAGCGCTCTAAAATCTTTGGTTTTTAGCTGTTTAGTAAACTGTCATTTCAGCAAAAACCTTTAAAAACACAGTTTAGGGTAACCCGCGATAGACACCAAAAGTTTCTCCTCCATCACTGCAGTCTCCGGACTTTTTAGGCAACGGTAAAACTTTCGTCAC
>JAHKKF010484809.1:0-10704 GCA_019740295.1 Labeo calbasu | reverse complement strand
GGAAAAAAAATGAACTTAAATGATTTTAGCAAATGGCTGCAATATAACAAAGAGTGAAAAATTTAAGGGGGTCTGAATACTTTCCGTACCCACTGTAGGTTTTTTTAAAAACATAAGTACAATGTAAAAGCAAACATTTATTGTTTGTTTTCTCTTGTTAGTTTTGATCATGGAGAGCATTGTAGAATCACACCAGGGCTGAGAAAATGTAAGTCTTTTTTTTTCTTTTCTTTTTTCACACACACGCACACACACACACAAAGGAAAGAGAAAACAATGAAAAATCCTTACTTTGTTGGATTTATAAGATGTTTTCTTCAAGGAGTCAAAAAAGTATTCCCACAAGGTCAAAAATGGTGGGCATTACTGTAATTGTGGGGGCATTTGATCCCCACAGCGTAGTGAAAACCTGGACCACACACAAACACACACATGCAACTCTGAAACTATACATGCACTTCTAATCTCTTTCCTTGTGTTCAGATGCCTGTGATCTTACACTGGATCCAAACACAGCAAACAGTCATCTCATTCTGTCTGAGGACAACAAGAAGGCCACACATGTTAAAGAGCAGCAGGTGTATCCTGATCATCCAGAGAGATTTGAAGGCTTTGAGCAGGTTCTGTGTAGAGAGAGCCTGACTGGACGCTGTTACTGGGAGGTTGAACAGAGTGGGAAAGGGGTTGATGTATCAGTGACATATAAAGGAATCAGCAGGAAAGGTGGGAGTGACTGTTGGTTTGGATACGATGACAAATCCTGGAGTCTGTACTGCACTTCCGATAAATTCACCATCTGGCACAATAATAACAGCACTGTCGTATCCGCTCCTTCATCATCTAATAGAGTGGGAGTGTATCTGGACTGGTCGGCCGGCACTCTGTCCTTCTACAGCGTCTCTGACAAACACACTCTCACACACTTACACACATTCAACACCACATTCACTGAGCCCCTCTATGCTGGATTTGGCGTTTATAATTTTTCGGTGTCTCTTTGTGAGATTAAATAATTTGTTGTAAAAAACCAGCTGAGACATTACAAGCAAACAGTGCACCGTAAAAAATAGTCGTGAACTTTACGGTAAAAACTATATACTATATACGGTGAAAAAACGTATTGGACATTACATGTAATTTCACGGTAATATACCGTTTTGGGAAGTGAAAAAGAGCACATTTTCACGTCATAGTTCACGTCTTTTTTAGGCTTCTCCTTATTTTTATATTTTAGACTAGAGTTGAAGTACTCCGACTCGTACTGGGACTCGAGTCCGGTCTCGAGTACAATTTTTAGGCGACTCAGACTTGTCACGGACTCGGATACATTTTTACTCTGACTTGACTCTGACTTATTCCGAGTCCATCCGAGTCCAGAGACAGTTGACGGAAATGTTACTGACTCGATGCATTATGACGAAAGTGATATTTAGTATTTGCATGTGTTTTTAAGGCTTGTCCAGTAGACTACTTGAAAGCTGACAGGTTTATGTGCGCACACACTCAAAACGTGCTCACAGAACGCGTGTGCGAATGCCGAGTTTTCTTTCGCTTCTGATAGGTTCTGTTATTGCTACACATATGCTCGTCTTGGAGACTATTCATGTAAATGCAGTCGGTTTTGTCTTAAGTAAACCTGAACAGTTGGGAGAAATACTGATGCATCAAAATATTTGATCTGCGTGTCAGATCTTAAAGTGACAGCAGCGTAAACCTGCAGCCGCCGTCCGTGTCATAAATATTAATCAAACAGCAACAACAACAACAAAAGAAAGAAAATCACTCACTTGTCTTGACTGAATTACTTATTAACTTTAATAAGAATCATCTTTAATTTATACAGTGAAGATTTTGCAGTGTTTTATTTTAACATTTATTACTTCATGAAATGTCTGTAGTAGCGTTTAGATAGACCTACCTAAAAAACTTTTAAAAATTAAAAATTAAAAAGATTATATTTTTGTTTAAATATTATTTAATTTATATTTTTGATGAATTTATTTATTATCCTTTTGCTTGTAAGTAATACTTGGAGTGTTTAGCCTACTTGCCTTCAGGAAGCTTGAGAATGTTTCACTTACATTAGTTTTTGCTGTATTAAAATTATTATTATTTTTAAACATTGTGACAGTTTCTAGCTTCAAGCAATCTTTGCAGCAATAATTTTTATGGGTCCAAAACCACCTTTGGTGTGCATGATTTTCTAATAGTTCAATGGCCTATCATCGAATATTCCTTATATAATTATTATATAAGGAATATTCTTATCCTTATATAATTATAATTTATTGTAATTACTATAACTATAAATGCATTCAACAGGTATGAATTTGCTGTGACATATGGAAAGTATATGTAGGGCTTTATACACAGTGTGTGCCATTATAAAGACTAGGTTTATCCCTCACAGCCTCATCCAAGAAAGAAAAAGTCATATAAAACCCAAAACACACAGTCACAATCAGAAATAAAAGGTGCATTTTCTGCTCTTAAGGCCCCATTTACCAAGATACCTACTCCTTTACCCCCACCCTTGCATTTATACATTTACTATAACGATGAATAAAGTCAAGTCCCGCCCTATAATTTATCACATTCTAAAACCTGTTTCACTCCAAAGACAGTCACATTACATAGGTCAGCCATAACTTCTGTTACATGACTTTAAGTTTGCTAAGCAGAGCATGGACACTAATTATGAGATGTTGTGAAATCAAAAATCAAAATGGCAAGATCCACTAGAGGTTTGCTTTTCTTACATTTCAGCGGACATTGCGTTTTTCTAGTTGTAAAGGTTAAAAACAGGGGTGCCCAGAAATGGTCTTGGTCCGTGGTTTAGCTACAACTTGGATCAGGTGTGTCTGATTGGGGCTGGAACTAAACTCTGTGGGATACGTCCCTCCAGGACCGAGTTTGGGAACCCATGGGTTAAAACAACTTTAAGATACTGACAAACAGTAGTGTTTCCTTGGACTCGGACTCCACTCGGCTGTTTGGGACTCGGACTTGAGTCAGACTTGGCCCATTTTAGACTCGGACTCGTCACGATTGGTTAAAGGCTCGGACTCGACTTAGGTCGACTCGAACCCAACACTATTTTAGACATCCACCAATTGAAAATGAAAGTGATTAAAAAACTTCCGCATTGGTGGAAACAGCACTTTGGAGACTTAAATTTCGCTTTCACTTTCGAGACCGGTTTATTGTCTCCGTCAGCAGCAGCGATTGCCTTCGGTACAGCTGGAACAGTCACGCGTTTAAGCGCACGCAATAGGCTAATGCTTGCTGCAAAGCACCAGCAAAAGTTATTACCACGAATGTGCTGGAGGGAAGTAGTAAGGAGATTTTTTAATTATATATTAATAAACTAATGTTTTCTGTGCCAATGTTGCAAGGATGAAGTTGCCGATCCTGACTCGCCATCTCCTCTTTGGACGCGCCTTTAGAGAGAAATGCATCTTTACAGATGTTTCCGATTTTTTTTATTTCGTTAAATAATAATTTAAAGCTTTCTATAGATATATTTATCATGTCTGTGAGGTATGTATTCACTGAGTTTCTATTTTTTTTTTTTTTTTTTTTTTTTTGTGAAGGGCTCCGGTTGAGACGACAGAAAGTACTCATGTTTGTTTTCTTTAATTTATAAATCACCCTTAATGTTTTGTTGATATTGTATGTGCACACAAATAAAAGTAGACCCTTTATAGTTCCGAATGATGTATTACTCTTACCGTTATGAGCAAAAATAATGGATTATTTTAAATTGTTTTCACTGAAGAAAAATGCAAGAGATCGCGCTGCCACCTCCATGTCCTGCAAAGTGGCTTTAGCTTCCATCTCGGCACAAACGATGGAATATGCGCCTAATAGCGCACGTTTAGGTTTAATGTTTAAACTAACATTGTTTTATACTTGAACTGCGTTTATCTATGGGTTTTATCTCAGGCAAGTCCTGATGATTTGAGAAGGCAAAATTGATCAAACAGACTATGTCAGTCTTCCACTGACCGTTTGGTCGTTACTTTAAAAAACAAAAACTTATAGTTAACAAACAAAAAATGCTCAAATGTTTTTGTAAATTAACTTAATAAAAAAACAAAAAAAACATTTATTTATTTATTTTTTAAATAAAAAAACCGTTTTTTAATAAAAACGAAAACGAAATATTGCTTTGCCAGTACATACAAAACTGAACTATTTTTATAGCTGAAACAGTAGTATAAGATGTTTTGGGAGAAGGGGGAAAAAAGATGAGCTCGGGCGAGAGGTCCGTGCAGGGCTCTACTTCAAACGTAACATTCATAAAACGTAACATTCCCAGAATTCCCTGCGTTTAAATGAATGTGTTTTGCATGCTTTCAGTTTGATGTGTTACCAAGTATATATATGTTAATATTTAAAAGCAGCTTGTAATGCCACTTATCATACGATCCTCAACAGTGGTGACAATAACTATTCATACTGCAGTGCATGATTTTACTGTGGTGTTACCTAGCATGTATTGCAGCGTAAAGCATTTTGTTGATTGTCACCATTGTTGAGATTCATATGCTGGTTCTTGACGTCTGTGTGTTTTTTAAAGCTAGAACCAAATAAATAAGAAAGGAATGTTAAAAAAACCCCAAGAACTTCGAAATAACCATAGATAACAAAAATCAACAGGCTTTTCAAAATAATAATAAAAAAAACATTGCCAAACTTCCACCATGGTCTTGTCTGAAGGTAACATTGTGACGAACCGTCCGACGCAGATACACTGTAGCATGTGCAGGAAATTTAAATTTATTGCCGTTACATTTTAAAATGTCATGTTTTTATTTATTTCGTGTTTAATAATATTTGTTCTTTTTTATATTTGTTATGTAATTTTATAGCATTTGTTTTTGTTAAAACTAATTTTAAAACTGTATAAAAGATGTATGTTTCCCACTATTTTAATTCCTGTGTAAATGCATTTATGCCGCTTCAGAACAGCATTAAACGGTCTGTGTAAATGCACATTTATGCCGCTTTAGATTCAGTTTCTGTGCCGCCTTTGCTGTGTAAAGATGCCATAAGTAGAACAAACAAATGTTTACACTTTGCTTGCATGCTGTAATTTCACAGGGTTGATTACTCAAAATCTAAACATGTAAATGCAAAGAAAAAAGTTATTTTGGATGTAATCAGACCAGTGCCTGGTGACTGTCATCACATAAAAAGTCAATTTCCAAAATAAAGATTCACATATAATGTACTGATCCCCTTGTCAAACAAGGTGTTCATGTCTTTCTTTCTTCAGTCGTAAAGAAATTATTTTTTTCTCCATATAATGGACTGATATGGTGTCCTGATTTTGAACTTACAAAATGCAGTTTAAATGCGGCTTCAAACAATCACAAATGCGGTTGTAAACGATCCCAGCCGAGGAAGAAGGGTCTTATCTAGTGAAACGATCAGTTATTTTCATTAAAAAAATACAATTTAAATACTTTTTAATCGCAAACGCTCATCTTGTCTTACTCTCCATGAACTCTTTGTATTCTGGCTCAAGACAGTTAGGGTATGTCGAAAAACTGCAATCATATTTCCTCCCTCAACTTAAAAAATCATTTCAAAATCATCCTTCATCGCTGCAAAAGTTCTGACCCAGTCTTTGCAAAGTGAACATGCAAAGAAGATCAAACACCCTTAACAAAAAAAACCCCTTAACTTTTTAGGTAAAAAAAGCGATATAGAATGATTTCAAAGTTGAGTGTGAACATGAGATGGGAGTTTTTCGACAGACCCTAATTGAACCATGAACCAGAACAAAAACAGTTCAGGCGGAGTAAGATAAGACCCTTCTTCCGCGGCTGGGATTGTTTACAAAATGAAAAACGAAATAAAAGCCATACCTCTATCATACAGCGCTATAGTGGCTGAGGTGTGTCACCTGACAATCATGACGCATCACCATGGAAACAATAAAGGGAACGTTCTAAAATAATGGTTCTAAAAAAACTCACTCTGGGGGGTCAGATAGAATATTTTAAACTCATCAGTGAAAGAGTTAATATAAGTTAACTGATAAAGAAAATCTATGACATTATTTTTTGTCAGCATCCTCATTTTACAGCATTTTTACACAAGTGTCTAAAACTTTTAACAGTTTTAATCTGTTTTTAATGATATAGTACCTAAAATTAGTTGTTAATTTACAGATATTGTAACTTTACTGTTTTGAATGTAATTTGAAACAACTGAAAACTACTGAAAAAAGAGTTTTTATTATTATTATTTATTTTTATTTATTTATTTTGACAAGACGAGCATTTGAGGTTAAAAGTATATAAATTGTACTTTTTTTGGAAGTTCAAAGTCACAGGCACCACTGAAGTCCATTATACATAAAATACTTGATTCAAAAAACAATTTCTTGACTGAAGAAAGAAAGACATGAAAATCCTGGATGACAAGGGTGAGTAAAATATCTGTAAATTTGTTCTGGAAGTGAACTACTTTAAGCACAACTTCTCTGCCCCATGCACCCACTAGAGGGAGTACCATTGAATTTATGTGACATGCAGTTAAAAGTAGCTGAGCTGACTAGAACGAAAGTGAAACAAGATATAGAGACGCCATTTCGACTTTTGGCAAGCAAACAGCATCATATTTTGTGGTAAGTTTAAAATTTCTTCTGTATGTAACAATGTAGTCATATAAATTGAGTTGATACATGGGATTTTAAACCAATTGTATTTTGACAGCTTAATAGCTCTTACCAAAACAGCAGAATAGTTCACAATTAAAGTGCTAAGTAAATTATTATGTATCACAATTATTCAATACATTATAGTTATGCAAAGTCTAATAAATGTATATGAATCAGTTATTTTGCTTAAATAACTGATTATTGATTCTTAAGTTTCACAATTTCTTAAGTTTTATGACCGCAGTACGTCCGCTGGCGGACGTCAGAGGACATTTGTCCGAACTAGTTTGCGAATGTCCCTTTTGCGTCCGTCATCTACCATTTCCATAACAGCACTTGAAAAACCAAGTCGATCATTTAAGCCCCATCGGGCTTTTATCATTAGGCCTGACATTTTGGAGTTAATTAAATTAAAGACTAAATAAACTAAAATATAAACCCATAATGAGTTTTAAAGGGTATTATACCTTAAAAGAAAATAACTGTGATAATGGAGTGAAAAATACAAAGAAAAACTTAGAAAAAGTTTTGTATTTATTATAGTATAAATATATTTGAATTCATTGTAAAATGAACTTAATGTTAAAAATTAATAACTTTCACTTCTGGAAAAATAAAACAGGAGTAACTTAATTAAAGATGTCATCAAATCACAGGTCTGTTTTCAATCGTGTAAACATCAAAAAATACCCTTCAGTAATATAATTAGAATTAGGCCTTATGTACTCCCCATGCATGATGAAAATAAGGTTGAATCACATAGAGGAGCTTTAAAAGAATGTTATAGAGTGATGAATACGGAAAATAAATGGAAAAGAAAGTGGAAAATAACACGGGAAAGACAAATAAATAGATTCTTCCCATTTATCAAACTGTTGACAGAGTTATTTAGGAAATTGCATTTGCCGTTATTGCATTTAAGACTGATATACCACATGCAGCTCAATAAAACAAACAAACAAACAAACAAAAAAAAAAAACAAACAAACAAAAAAAAAAACACAGACACGGCCTTAGGTTTCGCTTTCGTCGGTCAAAAATGTATTTTACTTTTATAGACATTATAGCTACCATAACAAAGTCCCTTTAAGACAAGTCATTTCACTCGCTGACTATCTTTAAAACGTCTCTTGGGCATCCAAGTGCAACTCCTATCTCTTTGAATGGGGAAACATCCAGTTCTCCAAAACTGTTCACCAAGCTTAAGATTAAATTTGGTATTTGATAATTTTCATTTTTGAAATCACCAATGAAATCTTCAAAAATGTTCCTTATGCTCCAATAGCCTTAAAAAAAGCTTATTTTTCAGGCTAGATCGGCCAGTGCACATGCGCAATCCTGAGCGCACGTCTCAGAACATTCTATAGCAACCGGGACTCCTAACAGCAGGGGCAAGTTCAAGCTCAAACCGGTGCCCAACGTTTTACTACGGTTCCAGGTTGAACGTGTTTCCTGGAAACGGTGTGCAACGGGGTTTGAGATAAGTTTCTCTTGTTTGGTGGGTGTGTCAAAAATGTCAGCTGCAACATGTATACAAACCACGTGGTATTAAAGTGAGACAGCTCGCACAATGCATGCATTTATAGTATAATTGTCAACATCCCCTATGGTGCTGTAAATAAGATGACACAAATCTTGCTATGGCTGTTGTTTGCACACTGATGCACATATACAGTGGGAATTTGTAAGTAAATGTAATTAACATCAAAATAAATTTAATAAGAGCACATTGAAATATGCACTCTGTAAAATAAATAAAAGCATATGGCCCGCCGTTTGCTGTTTTGCTAATGCCACCGGTCGGCGGTGAGCTCGGGTGCGAGGGCCCTTTCATCGCTGCTTGCAGCTTTAATTTGCTGTTGTATTGCAGAGTGACACTTTCATAAACTTTTCTATACTCCTCTGGGCAATATAATAGTAAATATTACAGTATCATAGCAGGACAACAGTGATCAGCAATAATGACAAGCCTAACACTCACAATAAAAATAATAAGGTCATATAACACAGTCTGGGAGGTAAGAAGTGTTATATCCTTTACCTAAAATGTTTGTCTTTTCATCCTGAAATGCGAGGCAAATATTGGTTCACAATAATTAGGAACCACAGTTTCCACAAATCCCTTCACTCGATTGGGATGTTCTCTTTTATTCTGGACGGCAAGGGCAGTGACTATTACATAGAGCGTATTTTGCAGTATATTAAACACGTATTTATACCGATTTCATCAAAAAGAACACAAAGAATGGCATTCTCAGCTGCCATAGTTGCAACTCTTGCGTCATCAGAACACCTGAACGTTTCCGTTTAAAAAACGTTTTGCATCGTTTCCTTGGGGCTGAACGCAGCCTGACTGTAGTGACGCGCTGACTTTACCGATTGGCTAGGACCACTCAGAGGGTGGGGGCTTCCTTCTGTAGAGCGGCAATAATGAGCGTTGCATTTTTCCCCATTCAAAACTGTACGAGTGACACGACATGAGTGTTCTATAGTCTTTGACAGTAACCATTGTGTGTCTCCTAATGCTTACATTTTATGAAAAGTTTTATTTTTAAACTGAAGTAGTCGCTGCGTGGCTTCCGCCTTCTCTTGAATACTTACACTTCTCTTGAAGTGGAAGCCCTTTCACATGGGACGCGGCAGTCGCGAGTGTCTAGTTTATTTTCAATGGGAGACATGCGGAAAGCGGTAAACCGCGGGCAGTTTCGCTGGCGGCGCAGAGGCGGAGCACAAGCGCTGCTTGTACACCCAAAATCCTGCCGCCTCCAAGAGCACGGCGCTTGCTGTTAAAAATATTTTATCTTTTAGTGAGCGGCAGTGGCAGCTGCGTCGGCTTTAACCAATCAGTGAACAGATTATTAACAACCAATCATAGAACGTTTAACTGAAAGGATATATAACGGACAGTTGAAAACGAAGGAGAAGGTTGTTTTTTGTGCTTTTAAGGCAATTCTTCAAAAGCAAGTAGCGCCAAACAGAAAAAATAATAATGACAATAATTAATCACAGGATTACATGAACACAAATGTCTGTTCTGTTTGGCGGCGCCTGCCACGAAGCCCCGTGTTCGTGGAAGTGGCAGGATTTTGGGTGCAGGAGCACCGCTTGCGCTCCGCCTCCGCGCCGCCAGCAAAACCGCCCGCGGTGTGCCGCTTTCAGCATGTCTCCCATTGAAAATGAACTAGACACTCGCGACTGCCGCGTCCCGTGTGAAAAGGGCTTGTAATAAGCACTTTTGAAGCTAACGTTATCATGTAAAACTGACATGATTAAACCTATAATATTGACAGATATTGAACTTAAATATTGAATTTGCATGTGGTAAAAATACACACTGAGACTCCTATATGCCACAAAAAGCCCATTTGGGACGGCTTATCTTCATATGTGCCCTAATTCAAATTGTCAACAGTCTTTACAAATCTTTATTCAGTGGATAAACAATAGTCCTAGCCATTTAAAATCATAACACTACTGAATGTGTTTCATTTGTTGCTTTATGTCAGAGAACAACGGGAAGAACTGCCATCAGACACCTCTGTGAAGTTGGCACACCATAAAAAGAAATAATGACCAAAACTATGCTATTCGTTTGTGCTACGTTTGTGCTGATTTGTGCCCCAAAAACGAACGTTTGTGCTGGTTTGGTGTTTAAAATATTAAACATTGTTTTTTTGACCGTGTGACGTCACTTTCCACCCCATGTTGCCCAAATCACTCCAAACCGCGGCGCAGTTCGTTTGTGCTCGATTTGTGCCCGTTTGTGCCGTCAAATATATTTCCCCTTGTTAATAATAACAAAAACAATTTGAGGCAGTGACGTCACTCTCCACCCCATGTCGTCCAAATCTCTCCAAACCGGTGCCGTTCGTTTGTGCTCGATTTGTGCCCGTTTGTGCTGTTAAAACAAACCTGGTATCTCCGAGGCCTTCTATATAATGGGTAAAATATTTGTTTGGGACTGTTACGTAACTCTCCACCCCATATCGTCGAAATCGCTCCAAAAGGTGCCATTCGTTTGTGCTCGATTT
>JAHKKF010484805.1:0-14834 GCA_019740295.1 Labeo calbasu | reverse complement strand
TGGTCGTCCAACAATAACACTCATTGTGAGAAATGCTGAAAGTGATACAAATAGTGAAACTTTCCAATGAGGAATATCTGGTTGAAAAGATCCCTAATCCAATCCAATTTATATTTAAAATCAACAAACAACAAAAAAAAATGACTTTCTGTTTCCATGATCACTAAAACAATAATAGTACCAATGATGTCCGGATTTTAAATGACAATATGACTGACAACAGTTTAACTAGCATGTTCAAATATCAAATGTAAATGATCAAATAAAGCTTTGAAAACGTTTCCTAAAAGGTAACCCTCACATTTCAGCCTTTAAATAAAGAAAATGGTTAAGTCAAAATGATAATTGATTAATAAATGATTATATGTATGTTATCTGCTCCATAAATCTAGATAACTTATCTGAATTGTTTAAATGTGTAGAATCCACATAAGCTTGTTTTTCATCAACTGATCAAAATATAGGCTACAGCAGGGCATGCAGGTCCGGTCTGTTTTTGAACAGACAAAAATGGCACACAAGCTGAATGTAAATGTAAGTCTCTGTAAATCCACTGTATGACACTAGATGGCGCCTATGGAAAAGCTGATTACAGCTGTTTCCCGTGAACTCTGTGGATAAAGCAGCATTGCTATTAAGAACACTACTTTAGATATTACATGGAGTCAGGTAGAAAAAAAAATGCCACTGAATCTTTTCAGAAGACAGTCAGAACCTCCAGAGGTACATTCATATAATTAATTAATTCATACATTCATTTCATTTGTATACTTCCCGATTTATGACTGCAAATACATTCAATACCAAATAATACACATATTCTTTCTATGAGGGTTGCGCTTCACAAAATAAAATTATTTAATAAAATACCTGTTTACAATAAGTACTTATTCGCGCATACACAGGACAAAGTTTGAGGGCACACGTAATATCTAAGGTAGCGCAGAGCCATGATCACTATATATTTATGAGAGCAAGCCCGCTGAAGTTGAATACGGTTATAATGATAATTAAATTATGAAATGGTAATACTAACCGTGGGGAATTTTATCATGATTTATATTCAAACCGGTAATTGCTACGTCACTACATGTGATACAGCATTCATTCTTCAGCTCAATCTTATATTCACAATAAAACATTAGTTTGAATGTCTGCTGAAAAAAGCTATAGGCTCTTTGTCCTACTATCTTGTCATCTAGTGATGTGATATTTGAACCGAAGCATCGGAGCCTGTGACGAAAATAAATGGCTGTGCAAGATGAAGGCTTGTGTTGTTAACATAGAAATCACGTGACCAATGACAAACGAAGCCTCACTTTCTGTCCAGTCACATGAGTGATTCACTTTGCATGTTGAATATTCAGCCCCCAAATGTAACTAGTAAGTTTTTATTCAGACCTTTTCAGTTATTTTCTAAGTACCCAGTCATACAAGTAATATGACAAATACAAATTACTTAAGAAAAATTTAATATTTGCTATATGCAATTCATATATGTGTACATTATTCTTCTACTACATCATGTTGATATTCGTACTGGCACAAAATGTCACAGATTAATGGGTAAATGAATTTATCAGAGACAGAAATTCAACAAACAAAATACACACACACACACACACACACACACACAGTTTGGCTTTTATTTGTGCACGTAACACGTAAATCGATCTATGGAATGTGTGATGGCTGCTTTGTCCGACAGAGCTTCTTTTACAGATTTTTGGCTGCTTTATTTTAAACTAACCACCAGACCAACCGCATACTTTTTTTCGACACTCTCAAAGCTTCAAATCTTTTCCCAAAACAGTCTCAGAGGAACGTCTTAGACAAAGTCTCAGACCTTTATGAGGCTTCATTTGCTCATCACTTCTTTCATCTGTTAAGGGTGATTTCCGGTGACAGCACTGATCAGTGCATTTATTGGTTGTGTCTTACAAGCTGTTGTTAAAAGTAAAAATAACTTCAGTTTCAGTCTTTCTTAATATAAAAGTCTTTACTGCTGCTGACTTGTAAAAACAGTCTCTTGTCACCATCTAATGGCGGAACAACGCAACTAAAATCACCATCAAGAACACACACATACACACGGTTTCCTAATACTAAATACTACTATTAATTATATAACATATTATTTATTGAATAATAATATTTAACAAACAACAACAACAGCCATCATAAAAATTGCTAGGCAATTCAGTCAAAAGTATAAAGACAGCACTGTGATATACAGCATTGAATTTACACAACATGATGAGATTTTGCTCTCAGCCAAAACCATTTGCTCTGGAACAAATGATAGATAAATGAGACCAAAGACTACCCGTTAGATTTACCCAAAACTAATTATAACTCATGTTTAACCACTATAGAGACTGCTCTCGGCAGGTTCATGAGTGCTGAATGGGCGCTGATGCCCTGGAGCTCACATCTTCTAAAATGTCAAGGCAAACTACAAACTACATTTCGAGACACAAAATAGCATTGTTTTTAAAATGATAGTGGATTTGGCCATTAGCCATGATACTCACTGTAAGAAATACCGCAAACACAGTGATAAAAATGGTGAAATGGCTTTTGGAATTCTGTTGGAAAACAACAGAATTTGTACTCTACTGGGAACAGGATTCATACTACAGTTATCTGCTTACTTATTTCTTTAAAGTCACCATGAAATCAAAAGTGACAATTATAATTTTATTTATTACATGTTTCAGTGTTTATTATCCATGCACATCGTTGCCAAAAAAAAAAAGAAGAAAAAAAGCCCTTAAAACCTTACTTCAAAAACTTTAACTTCACGTTTCCCCTTTCCCACTTTGCACTTTGCCCTTTACAGCTGCATGACATTTAAGTGTTTACTTTAACACTTTTTTGAAAATAAAAAATATGTTGTTTTATTTTTCAGTAAGATTTAGTTGGCACTTTCCCCATTATATGTTGTTTTGTATTTTGGTCAGGCTTAAACAGGATAATGTAACATTTAGGTGCAAATATGCAGAATAGTAAACCAAAGCTTGAGGCTACAATGGCAAATATCTCCACAGCTACAGTAAATTTTCCAGGAGAACTGACATAAGCTGGTATAAATGTGATCCATACAGCACAGAATATAAGCATACTGAATGTGATGAATTTGGCTTCATTAAAATTATCAGGTAGTGTGCGAGCCAGAAAAGCTAGAATAAAACACAATACAGCCAGTAGGCCAATGTAACCCAGCACAGCAGAGAAACCTGTAGTAGAACCTAGGTGACATTCAAGAATGATTTTTTCTTGATAATATTTCATATTTTTGTGGGGAAATGGAGGAGTTATTGTTAGCCAAAGCACACAAATAAGAACCTGTATTAGTGTAAAGGCAAGAACACTAAGTTGTTGTTGTGCAGGTCCAAACCATTTCATGACATTACTTCCTGGAAGTGTAGCCTTGAATGCCATTAACACCACTATTGTTTTACCAAGAACACAGGAGATACAGAGGACAAAAGTGATCCCAAACGCTGTGTGACGCAACATACAAGACCACTCAGTGGGCCGACCAATGAAAGTAAGTGAACAGAGGAAACACAGAGTCAGTGAGAAGAGCAGCAGGAAGCTCAGCTCTGAGTTGTTGGCTTTCACTATGGGGGTATCCTTATTATTGTAAAACAAGATGGCCACCAGCACAGTTAATCCTGCTCCAAACAGTGAGAAAAAGACTAGCACTATACCCATAACTTCTGTGAACGACAGAAACTCTACAGCCTTTAATATACATTCATTTTTTTCAACATTAGACCAGTATTCCCTTGGACACTGCTTGCAGTTATTTGAATCTGGAAAGGAAGTTGTGATTACTAGTTAGAGACAAAAGGAACATTGTTTATTTATTGTTTATTAACTCCTTTGATAAGAAACTGCACCTTAAACAGTAGAAAAAGAATGCAAATAGAACAACTAACCAGTATCCTTTGGAAGTGTGAGGTGGCCTGAAGATTACCTGTCTCATTACTGATTTCTCCGTCTGCACATGGAATACAGTCATAACAGCAGATAGGTTTTCCTTTTTGTGCAGCCTTCCTAGTGCCTGGAGGACAGCTCTCACTGCACACAGATCTTGGCTTCTACATGGGAAAATATGCATATAGTTATTTATATCTACACAAGAAAAAAGTGCATATTTTTTCAAAACAGAATACTGCAGCTTTCAGGCATAAATGTTGCAAATGTACAATAGGAGCTATTGTATTCTGGTTCACTGTAAATACTTCTTAAGAATAAACCAATATTTAAAAGTGTTGTTATAAAAAATTAGTGTTGTTATAAAAAAAACTCCGCACCGAGACCCTCAGTCCTTCAGTTGATTCAATTTGTGACTAAATACCCCAAATTTCCGATAGTAATCATTTTCTTTGAAATTTTCTTAAAATGAATTCCTAAAAATCATTTTAAATAAGTATTATACCTGACTTATAGAAATTAATGTTTGTTTGTTAATGTTTGATTTCCAATTTATTCACAGAGTTGACTTATACATAATATACATAAATGTATATTAGCTTCTTAGAAACAGTACTGCAAAGTTATTTAGTAATGAATGAATTAATTAATTAATGAACCAGATAAAACAAACCCTGTAGGATAAACAGATAACTGCCATTTACCTCCAGCTGTCCTCCAGCCCAGATTATGTTTTCAGTGTTGAGCACAAAGCGCTGGTCAGGGGCGAGTGAGGCATCATAGTATCCTACTGGGTTAAATTGGATTGATCCATCAGAGTCCTGCTGCCAGTTCACAATTTCATATTGGGCCACTGCACCACCAGTGCTGTCAAACCACACATGATCTCCAAACTTTACGGTAAAATTTACGTTTTTCAGTGCCTCAACCACCTAGCAAAAGAAAGATTTGTATTAACTTTGTTCCATTTTCATATGTACAGGTTTAGCCTTTTGCTCTCCCTGCCTGCACCTCTAGCACTGCATTTCCTTCTTGTGTTTATTTGTTTAGTTAGTTAGTTTACCAACCTACATACCTACCTACCTGTGGTGGTTGTATTGTCAGGCCTTTCTCACAACCATCTTGTTCCCTGCATTTGAGTAAACTGTGCACTGAATGAGCCACAGCATAAACTGCTTTATAGACGTTGCTTGCATATCTTTGTTCTGGCACATCTTCATTATAGTTTTTCAGTGGAAGTAGATCCTGATATCCACTGCATTTTAGTGCATATTGAGAAGACTTCCTCTCAGTCTGTGAGCATGGAAAAGCTGTGTCCCAGAATTCTTTTAAAACATAATCTGAAAACCCTTCAACATTGATTTTTCTCACTGCAAATCCCAGTGACCCTCCCAGAATTCGAAAACTCTCTGAAGTGATCAAACTCTTTGCAGTTATCCATGCTTCCACACCAATCATTTGTAGGCCTGTAATGTTCTGAATACTTAACTGCTCAAGTAGATTGTTCATTTCAAAACTTGTAAGAAATGCAACAATCACTTTTGCAGTGCTTCGTTTTATAATGTCTACCACTTTTTTAAGTTTTTCATGCTCTGTTCTGTAGAATTTCACAGAGTACTCCACACAAATCCCCTCTTCCTGGGCTGTATTGAGGAATATATTCATTCCATAGTTTCCATAGTCATTGTCAGTGTTCACAGCTCCCACCCAATACCAGCCAAAGTGCTTGACTATGTATGCAAGTGCTCTGCTCTGATGGTAATCACTAGCAATAGTTCTGAAGAAAGAGGGGTAATTTTTCCTATTACTGAGACACTCGCATGTGGCTGACTGACTTATCTTAGAGAGAGAGAGAGAGAAGAGAAAGAACAGAACACAGTGAAACAGTCATCAAAATAGTAATTGTGTCAGACATTTAGTGTTACTCCTCCTTACCACTGGAATTTCAAAAGGTCCTGTGGTTCTGGACAAAATTACTGTGGCCGAAGACTCTGATTCTCCTATTATAGCATGAACAGGTGAATGTCCATTGCATGTGTCCTCTGCTACAAACTCATGACCATTCATCAATGCCATAGTTGAATTCATGGAAGCCAGTCTTGAACCACAGTTATCATAGATTTGGTAGCCAATAGAAACATTTGGGAGCAAACTTTCACTTCTGTTAATTTCCTCAATGGCAAAGATCATAATCTGGGCCATCCGGAAATCTCTTAGATTTACACTATGAAAGCATTAAATAATGTGGAAAATTATATACATACATTACAAAAATCTGTTAATAAATGCTATTGAATAATACTTTTATCATGTAATGTTTTATAATGTTTCTCAAAGTTTTCAATATGACAAACCTGGAGCATGACAGAGGCCGAGATTTTTCTGTAAACTCAAATGAAGACAATGCTAATTTACTGTGGACTGCAAAAATTCCTCCAATAGTTATGTCTCCACCCTTGGAAAGCAGTGGGTACATGGGGTCTCCCATCATTCGGCAAAGCGTGTTTACTTTTGCCTCAAAGTTATGGAAAAGCAGGAGTGTGTAAAAAAAGAAAAGCATCCCAGAGATTGAGCTCCACTGCACCTACCAATGCAGATGAAATGATGTAGTATTTGCACTTTTATGGACATAATTAATATGGATGAATGATTTTGTACACAGCCAATGAACGCATAGGGTGTAAAGGGGAAATGAAATGGAAAATCAAAGTATTCTTGATACTTACACATAGAAGAGTTTGCTGTACAATAAGAACATTCTTCAAATTTTAGAATTAAAAACCAGTTGTGTAATGTATTAGAGTAAATGTAATTATTGTACTTAAGTATTTTTTTGGCTACTTAGTAGTGTCACTTAGTTTTAAAGGTATTAGCAACATTTACTCAGTAATTTTGTGATGAGTAATGCAATTACTGCATGACACCTTCTTTTCTGCAGCAGTTTATTTCTGTTACAAACGTAGTGATATCGCCATCTACAGGGCACTGAAGATACTATATCTTGTGCGTTTTGCCCTTGTTTACCCAAACTTGTCAACAAGGCTACTTCATGCAAATGTGGTGCATTAGCAGGTAGTTGTGAACTATGGGTATTTTATATATTAATCAAAATAAAGAACATATTATTGAACTTTGATTACTGCCTTAATCTTTTACACAACTGAGAATATCTACATTTTATAAAAGTCACCTGTTCATTTCAGCGAATGAAGAACAAATTTATACTCATGAAATTGATTAATCAGTAGATGGTAGACATTGATCTATATATTTTGAGGCGTTCAGTTTTATTTTGATTTTAGAAAATAAACATTTGATTGCTCTCCTCACAGATCAACTGTTTTTAATGAATTTCACTGGCATGTCTCTTAGGTGTTGAGGGCGTTGAGCCTACATTAAAGCTGCAGTCCATAACTCATTTTGGTTAAAAATGATCTGAAATCAATTTCAGAAGTACATAACCAGCAAGTGTTCAAAACTATCTCCTTACCTTAGCCCGATTAACAGCGGTAAGCTTGTAATGATGTTTTCTAATTTAAGTGGTACTGGTGAGTTTTCGCGGGACCTACAATCATGCCATCTTTCGTCTTTGTGTCATTAAATCACATCTGTAAACATAAAGAAGGAGCCTTGGCTAGTAGGCGATATCGCATGTGAGTGTGCTGCAGGTGGCGGATCATTTATAGCCTTTTCTCGAAGCTAATTAAATTTATCATTTTGATGGTGGATTGAAATCCAGAAAGCATCATGTTAATGAAACACATGTAAGTGACTGAAATTAGATTATATTCCAGTTTTAAATGTGCATCTAATTAAACATGTGGGATTACACAAAATTTGTACTTAAAAAAAAAAAAAAAAAAACAGTTCTAAAGAAAATAGATTTGCTTTTTGGGAATTTCTATATATGAAATTCAAAAGGTATAACAATTAGAGAACTGACTACTGAAATTGAAATCTACAGGTAATGCTAATACACACTACACATAGTTAAACCAGTGCTGATGTTGTTAACATTAACAATTTGAAAACAAAGTAGCACAATAATAATAATAATTTGCAAGATGTAGAATCTGTAATTCCTAAGTATAGTATTCACACCGGTGTGGTGACTGACAGCCACATGTATACCGCAAAACGTTAGATTAATCTGCGCTAAGGAGCAGTGCCGATGCACAGCCCACGTAAAGATGATAATTCTGCAAATAACTGCAGTTGTTTCAAACAGAGATAGTGACAGAGGCAAAAGTTATGGACGGCAGCTTTAAGTATGAGTAAAATACTGTTAATATCAGATACTTTAAGGCCTGGTTTTGCAGACAAGGCTTAGACTAAGCCAGGATTAAGCCATAGTTCAATTAGGACATTTAAGTAATTTTTATAAACGTGCCTTTGAAAAAAAACATTACTGGTATATATTAACATCAGTCCGTGCAAGTTTCTTTCAGTTGAAACAGCTCATACTTACATTTTAGTTTACGACTCACCTTAAGCCTTGTCTGTGCAACTGGGGGAAAGACTGTTACTCAAGTCATATTGGCATTGGTGACTCGTAACTTGCAACGGAGTTATTTTTGCTTTATGGTATCTGTACCACTCAAGTATGGTTTTCAGGTACTCTTTACACCTCTGCTCTAAACTAATTTTGCAGTTTAAAATCTGAATTATTCTTATTCTTCACTATGTGATTTAGTCTATTAAAAACATTTAGGATCATAAAAATCATTTACACCACACAAAGAGTGCTGTTTACACAAAAAAAGGGCATGATAACAAATGTAATTTTGATTTTTTGCAAGTTTAATGAAGTTATCGTTAAGTGATTTACATTTTAGACACAATATTGCCTCTTTTGCTCAAACAAAGACCTAGCTCTGTTTTGCATCTCTGAGCAACACAGGTTTCCTAATTAAATGAATCAGCTTTTTTAACAAATCTGTTGAATAAATGATTTAGTGACTCACTCATTTGCACAGTCAAATGTTTCGTTCCTGAATAAACCAGCCATTTAAATTTTTTTTTTTTTTTTCATGTTTTAAACAATTTCAAATATCGGTATTCAAAGTTTTATGTTTAAAACAAAGCATTATTTATGCATTTGTAACTGCAGGTTTTGTAACATGCATCCGTGTCCTATGCATCTAAATGCCACTGATTCCAGCAATGTTTCTTATGTTGGAATGAAAGAGACTAAGCACTGGATGAAGTGCTTCTTATGCTTACCCAAAGATACAAAATGGGAGAAAGAGTTGAAACTGAACAGCGTTGCTGCTCATATATATATATATATAAACTTTTTGTACTTATATACTTTACTACTTTACTTTTGGTACTTTATGCTTATACTTTACACAGACCAACTTCTATCATAATTTTCACAGACCACAAATAGGACATTAATTAATTAATTTAACAGTAAGTTACATCAGGTGTTTTTGTTGTTGTTGAGAATAGTTAAACATTCACATGTTTTGACATTAACAGGGTGTAGCTTCCAGCTGTTCTTTAATTAAAGTGTTTATTATTTCTGTTTTTATGTTTGTGGAGACTCCTTATAACCTAGCTTCGGGGCAATTACAAATCACTGGAGCCTTTGCATCAGCCTGTTTTTCAGGTTGCAACCTGTCACTGCCCTCAGGCTTTTTCTTTTTGTCACTTTGGTTTGACCCCCACCAACTGATTGCAAACAAAGGACAAAAAAAAAAAAAAAAAAAAAAAAGTGAACAAATGCAGGGACAGCCAAAAGTGTAGCAAGCCACTAAGTTCTATATTTCAGCCCTTCACAAGAGCCATGAAGATGTACAACACTTGTGCAACATTAATTGTTACAAATGGCTAACCGTTAACAAGAATACAGTGAAAAGTATCCCTATGTATATAAAACAAACAACATATTTGTCTTTTATTTAACTTTATAATATATTAGCATTCTAAAAAAAAAAAATAGTGATGTCACTCTGATTTTCCTCTTTATTCTGTTAATAAATTATTATGCTGTATAATTTGTCACATTACTGTAGTTTATTTCTTAACAGGATTTGGATTAAATCTTTCCCATCACATGTTGCTTTGTATTTTGTTCAGGCTTAAGCAGGATGATATAAAATTTTGGTGCAAATATACAAAGCAATAACCCAAAGCTTGAGGCTAAAATGGCAAATATCTCCACAGCTACAGTCAATTTTCCAGGAGAACTGACATAAGCTGGTATAAATGTAATCCATACAGCACAGAATATGAGCATACTGAATGTGATGAATTTGGCCTCATTAAAGTTATCAGGCAGTGTGCGAGCTAGAAAAGCTAAAATAAAGCACAATACAGCCAGCAGGCCAATATAACCCAGCACAGCAGAGAAACCTATAGTAGAACCCAGACTGCACTCAAGAATGATCTTTTCATTATAGTATTTCATATTTTTATAGGGAAATGGAGGAGATATTGTTAACCAAAGCACACATATAAGAACCTGTATTAGTGTAAAGGCAAGAACACTGACTCGTTGTTGTGCAGGCCCAAACCATTTCATGACATTACTTCCTGGAAGTGTAGCCTTGAAGGCCATTAACACCACTATTGTTTTCCCCAGAACACAGGAGATGCAAAGGACAAAGGTGATCCCAAACGCTGTATGTCGCAACATACAGGACCACTCTGTGGGCCGACCAATAAAAGTAAGTGAGCAGAGAAAACACAGAGACAATGAGAAGAGCAACAGGAAGCTCAGCTCTGAGTTGTTGGCTTTTACTATGGGGGTGTCTTTCTTATTGTAAAACAAGATGGCCACAAGCACAGTTAATCCTGCTCCAAACAGTGAGAAAAAGACGAGCACTATACCCATAACTTCTGTGAATGACAGAAACTCTATAGCCTTTAACACACATTTATTTTTCTCAGCATTAGACCAGTATTCCCCTGGACACTGCTTGCAGTTATTTGAATCTGGAAAGGAAGTTGTTTTCACTATAGTTAGAAGACAAAAGGAAATATATTATTATTATTATTATTATTATTACTACAACTTATTTGATAGAAAAACTGCACCCTGAAAAGTAAAAGAAGAATACAAAAGGAGCAACTAACTAATTTTCTTTGAAATTGTGAGATGGGCTGAATATTACCTGTCACATTACTGATTTCTCCGTCTGCACATGGAATGCAGTCATAACAGCAGACAGGTCTTCCTTTCTGTGTAGCCTTCCTTGTGCCTGGAAGACAGCTATCACTGCACACAGACCTTGGCTTCTGCAAAGAAACATTATACTAATATACACATACAAACTATTGCAGATTTAAAACATCAAATAATGCAAGCTATAGTAATCTGCTGTATTGTGAATATATCTGAAAAATGACGTGAAGTGATGTTATTAAAAATTTAACAGTTTTATTAAGACTGCTCAGCACGGTAACCTGTTGTCTCATTGGTCAAAGTCTTGATCAGGCCTGACTGCCACTCGGTTTTAATGCTCTAAATTTCCAGTGCCACAAACAAACTTTGTTGACGGGTTTGCAGTTTACCTCAAGCTGTCCTCCAGCCCAGATTATGCTTTCAATGTTGAGCACAAAGCGCTGATCAGGAGGCAGTGAGGCATCATAGTATCCCACTGGTTTAAACTGAATTGATCCATCAGAGTCCTGCTGCCAGTTTACAACTTCATATTGGGCTACTGTGGCACCAGTGCTGTCAAACCACACACGATCTCCCATCTTTACAGTGAAATTGACATTTTTCAAAGCCTCAACCACCTAGCAAAAATACAGATTTAGAATGTTAACAAAGAGCTACAACATAAACAGGTTAGACTAATTTTCTGTATATATCAATATTTTTTCCTGATGTAACAGACAGACAGATAGATAGACAGACAGATACCTCCTGTGGTTGTATTGTTAAGTTTTGCTTGCAGCCTTCATGTTCTTTGCATCTGAGAAGACTATGTAGTGAATGAGCCACAGCATAAACCGCTTTGTACACATTACTTGCATATCTTTGTTCAGGCACATCTTCATTGTAGTTTTCCAGCACAAGCAGATCCTGATATCTGCTGCAACTTAATTCAGTTTCAGAAGAATTCTTCTGTGAACAGGGAAAAGCTGTTTTCCAGAATGCTTTTAGAACATAATCTGCAAAACCTCTGATATTTATTTTTCTAACTGCAAACCCCAGTGACCCTCCCAGCACACGGAAACTGTTTGGAGTTATCATACTGCTTGCTGTTATCCATGCCTCCACGCCAATTACCTGGAGGCCTGTAATGTTTTGAATACTTAGCTGATCAAGTAGATTGTTCATCTCAAAACTGGTAAGAAATGCAACAATCACTTTTGCAGTGCCTTTTTTTATTGTGTCTACAACAATTTTTAGTTTTTCAGTCTCTGTTCTCTGGAATTTCACAGAGTACTCCACACAAATGCTCTCTTCCTGTGCTATATTCAGAAATATGGCCATTCCATAGTTTCCATAGTCATTGTCACTGTTCACAGCTCCCACCCAGGACCAGCCAAAGTATTTGACCATGTATGCAAGTGCTCTGCTCTGGTGATAATCACTAGCAATAGTCCTAAAGACAGAGGGGTAATATTTTCTATTACTGAGACATTCACATGTGGCTGAGTGACTTATCTGTGGAAAAAAACAAAAACAAAAACAAAACAAAAAAAACACATTTGAAACAGCTATACAGTAATGTGCATGGAGTTCAAACATTTACTTTTATCTCTCCTTACCACTGGGATTTTAAAAGATCCTGTTGTTCTGGACAGAATCACTGTGGCAGAAGATTGTGGTTCCCCTATGATAGCATGTACAGAGGACCGTCCGTTACATGTCTCCCCTGCTGCAAACTGTGGTCCATTCATCAGTGCCATAGTTGCACTCATAGAAGCCAGTCTTGAACCACAGCTATCATAAATTCTGTAGCCAATAGAAACATTTGGGAGCAAAATTTCACTTTTGTTAATTTCGTCTATGGCAAAGATCATCGTTTGAATCATCCTAAAATCTTGTAGATTCACACTGTGAAAACATTAAACAAAGTTAACAAATAAACAGATATGAAGTTGAAGGTATTTGATTTCCTTTGACTTTTTCTCATGTTTTCCATACCAAAAACACCATAACTTTCCAGATGTCTGCATTAAATACGTTGAAAACTTTATAGGGCAGACAATGTAACTAACCTGGAGCATGACAGAAGCTGAGGTTTTTGTGTAAACTCAAATGAAGATAATACTAGTTTACTGTGTATTGCCAAAATTGCTCCAATAGTTATGTCTCCGTCCTTGGAAAACAACGGGTACGCAGGGTCTCCCATTATTCTGCAAATATTTTTTTCTGCCTTCACATTAAGGTGATAGAAAAGCAGGAGTGTGTAAAGAAAGAGAAACATCCCAGTGATTGCGCTAAACTGCGACTGCCAAATTCAAATGACCTGATAAATGATTTTCACTTTTATAGGCATAATTAATATGGATAATTTCTTGTAGACGTTGCCAGTGACATCATAGGGCAGGACATGAGTCAGGTCGAGCAGGAGTGGAATACAGTGCATGCATAATTATTAGGCAAGTTGATATTCTGATATTTTTTTTTTCCCCAAGCATATTTTACCAATTCCAAACAACATCAATCTTAACTATTAATAATTTTGTATTTCATCATTTATGAGTGATATATAATTGTCCATGAAGGCTGGAAGTGAAAAACGCTTTGTATTTAGGTGTGTATTAATTGTTAAGCAGGTTTTCTTTTACAGATAAAAAAAAACAATCCCCAAAAAAAGGAGAAGAAAGACATTTATCTCAAAAAGAAAATCAAAAATAATAAATGCTCATGAGAAGGATGCAATACTAATGCAATACATTTGCAAAGTTAAGGCAAGACCATTGGACAGCGAAATACTCATTGGGTCAGCACGGTCAGAAAAAAAAACAGGTGATCTATTAGATCACAATATCAGCTTGCCTAATAATTATGCACGCACTGTAGAGTCAAGCTAATTTTAAAGACTCTGATGTTATCAAACTATCAGAAGGTAGCAAAACTGTAACCACTTTAATTTGCATTTTTTGGTATGAATTTCATTACTGTGTTTCCAGTAAAGCGTATAAGAGCCTACCCAAGTCAATACGTAATACATATTATTTGTATCGTCTTTTTGCTTGTATGCTGTCAGGATTATGGACCTGTTTTGTTGTGTTTTCCCTCCCCATGTGCTCCCAGTGACCTAGTTTCTCCCTTGTCTAATTAGACATTCCATTCACCTGTGTTTCCCTTATTATCCTCATGAGTTCCTAGTTACTTAAGCCCCGTGTTTCTTGTATACTGTGTCCGGAGTCAAACGTCTTCCAGTTCCCTAGTGGTGTGCTACGCGTGTCCCTGCCTGCTCTGTATTCCCTGTTTGGATTTGTTTCGCCCCCTAGAGGTTTGGGGTATGAAAATGAGCAAACCTAACCCTATGACTTAATTCCCGGGGACCAATTGCTGCAAACCAACACAGGGACAATGACTGAAGTTGCAAAAGTGGTTTGCTTTATTCGCAACCCGAAAGTAGAAAAGAACTTGACCAATTCCTTAACAACTGCCTTAGAAGTGATCTTTCGTAATGGCACTGCTTCAGGATAGCGAGTAGCTACACACATCACTGTAAGTGTGGCGACGTTAAAGTTATTCTCAATTCACAAATATAAATTTTAAGTTCTTTTACCATGGAAGAGATTTCCCCATAGCTGATTTTGGCAACTATGCATATAATGATACCGACTACGCCACCCCGGGAAAAATTCTACCGGGGAAAATACCATCAAGACACACAGGTTCGAAAACAGCTGAGTCAGGACATAAGACACTGATGAAATACACAATAAATTTTATTAAACACTAAATG
>JAHKKF010484802.1:238-12202 GCA_019740295.1 Labeo calbasu | reverse complement strand
AAATAAAATTATAATAATACGTTTATAATAAATTATAGTAACGCCACATTTTATTGTCAGTAACGGTAACGGCGTTGTAATGGGGGAAACAGTAATTCGTTTGATTACTGGTTACTGAGAAAAATAATGCCGTTAGTAACGCTGTTACTCCCATCACCTGTTACCATTTTTAAAATGTACATTTAAAAACAATTATATCTTACATTTAATATAATCAATATCTACAAGTAAACTTCTTTCAAAGTGTACAGTATGTGCTTTTGTGAACATGAACTTAATTAGCTAGGAATTAGCAAATTAGTTTGAGACTGTCACACCTGTTACTGTCAACCTGTTACTTTTTAGAGAAACAGGTTTTGACGTGGGCAGCAGGGATAGGGTGACCACTTGGCAACAAGGCTGTTGCGGGACATAGATGTGATTTTGCGGGATAATGCGGCACACGTGTGAGACTGATACATTTTCTACTGTTATGCTATGTAAATAGCACGTGCACAGGAGAGAAAGCCGTCTTTTTAATGAGAGAAAGGAGAATCCACCTGCGAGAGCAGAGACTTGTGCTTGCGCATTTTGATGCGTACCGCATTACAATAATGTGCTCTAGACATTTGTCATTAAAATAACGCCTCAAACGAACTATTAAAATAAGAATATAAAGTCGCGTCTGACAAAGCTGCATCCATTTTTTTTAACTAGTTAAAATGAATGGAGAATATCGTGTTTTTCCGTATGCGCTCGACCATTTCCGTCGGTGGTTCTACATCACTTGATGAGGTTCGCAAATCCTTTGCGCAGAAACTATGGCGCGAAAAGAATAACTAAGAAGTTTTTTAAAAAAAAAGACAAAAGAACCATGGATGTTTTTTTTAATATGACCAAAACATGAGGTGGAAAAACAGTCCTAAAATAATAAATTACATAGCCTGAGATGACACAACACAATTTCTTGTCATTTTAAAGTGTCTTCATTCCATGGATGGTTTAAAAAAATATTGATTAAACATTTTATTTTTCAGTTTTTCCAAATGAAAAAGGCACCGTTTTCATTGAATGACCCCTGAGCTCTTAGTTAGTCATTCCATTGGGGTTTGGGCTGGGTTTTAAATGTATAACTTTCAGGTTTAATTGTGAAGTGTTTTACACAGAATGCAATTATGTCTTTGGCTTTCAAATCTGACAACACCGGTTGGGTCACATGGTCAGTTTACAGCTGAATTATTGGCTCTTCCAAGCTTTATAATTTCAGTGATTGGCTGTTGTTGTTTTGTTTTTAATTTTCAAAAAAATGAGTCCATCCATCATAAACCACATTTACAATAAATTATACAATTCTCTTTAGAAGGCCTTTTTCAAAGAGAAGGTCAATTGGGTTTTCGCTTGTGCCAAGGCCTGCCCCGGACTAAAGATTTTTTTAGTCAACTAGTCGCACGATTATATTAAATTGATTAGTATAATAACCTACTAAACTATACTTCAATATAGGCATTTAGGCGTATAGCTATTCTGCGCTTAAGTGCACGCATAAAGTTCGCAGCAGAGCACCGGCTAAAGTAATGATTATGAATGCATCGGGAAAAAATAAGACATTTTAATTATTTATTAATAAACTAGTGCTTTCTCACTCAGTGTCGGCTGCAAAGATGAAGTTGCCGAATGCCGGCGCTGACTCGCCATCTCCACAGTGGACGTGCCTTTAATAGAGAAATGCACCTATATGGACTACATAATCAGAGAAGATTTGTTTTTTATTTTAATTGGTTTTCAGGTTTTCTGCAGATATATTTCTTATGTCTGTGAGCTGGTTCATTGTTGTGACGCGCTCCATTCATGGAGACTGCATGAGATGACAGAAAGCACATCCAAAAATGACGCTAGTATTTTAAGCTCTTTCCACAGGAAAAAAAAAAAAAAAAAAAGATTGGGCGCCCCCTATGGGCACCTATATAGCGATTTTATTATTCATATAAAAAATAAGAATAACTACGAACCACAACCTGTAAGTACCATTGATACGTTAAGTGTGCTAAGAATATCAAGAATTAAAATTATATCAAAATATTTTCTGACCTTAGATGCATTTAAACCTGTTGTAGGGAACTCTAACACAATATTAGGACACTTTTAAAAAAATCATTTGGCTTGCTCTTTAATCCTCTGGAGCCATGTGGACTTTTTATGATGGATGGACGCACTTTATTGGACTTAAAAATCTCAACAGCCATTCACTGCCATTATAAAGCTTTGAAGAGCCAGGACATTTTTAATACATCTCTGATTGTATTCGTCTGAAAGAAAAAAAGTCACATACGTGGCTTAAAAATAAGTAAATCATGGGGTCATTTTCTTTTTTGTGGTAACTGTCATATTTAGATTTGGGCTTTCCAAAAACTGACAGCATTACTAACAGTCTAACAATACAAAGTGTCATAGCTAATACAAGAATGTCGCTTTGATCATAGATGTATGAAACTGTATTTATAATAATCTTCTTTTCTTCCAAACAGGGCAATATTGACGCAAATGAGATTCTGCCAGATAGGAAACTTCATGAACGTGCCTTTGTACTCCACGATGATCCCACACCCTTTTTCATCCATACCGAATCCGGAGCCATGTGCTTCAAAGAGGGGACGGATCTGGCCGACTTCGCATCTCGCCACAGGTTACTGCAACATCACAGAGAAATTGACCCCAAAGATGAAGCAATCAATACAGACGAGAAGATGGTTCGGTGTCCCTGCCTGCAGGGTTGGCACGGCCCTCACTGTGGCATCCCTACCATTGTGTATCATTCCAACCTCCCGGCCAAGTCAAAAGTAACACCCAGAAAAGTTCCACGTCGGGTCATCAACGCCATCAACGTCAACCACGAGTTTGACCTACTACACGCTCGATTCCACGAACTTGGAGATGTTGTGGACGTGTTTTTGATCTGCGAATCCAATTTCACAGCGTATGGTGACTCAAGACCTCTTTTGTTCCGCCAGATGGTCCTAAACGGAACGTTTGACTATATAAAGCACAAGATCCTGTACATCTTCCTAGACCATTTTCCTGATGGCGGCCGTTCGGACGGCTGGATCGCGGACGATTACCTGCGCACCTATTTGACCAAAAATGGAATGTCGAGGCTTGAGGGCCTCAAACAGGATGATGTTTTCGTCATCGACGATGCGGATGAAATTCCAGCTCGAGATGGAATCCTTTTCCTCAAACTCCACGACGGCTGGAACGAACCGGTCGGGATCCACATGCGCAAATCCCTGTACGGATTCTACTGGAGGCAGTTTGGAACGCTGAACGTTTTATCTGCTTGCACGGCAGCTATGCTCTTTAAGGTTTACAAGGGTGATGGGATTCTTCTTCGCCGCCGGTCGTATTATTCCATGTCGGGATTCCGAGAATACGAGAACTCCACGGGACGCATTCTGGTACCGTGGGCCATCGGAAGCCCCGTTCACTATGCTGGATGGCACTGTTCTTGGTGTTTTAAACCAGAGGGAATTTATTACAAACTCATATCGGCTCAAAATGGAGACTTCCCACGTTGGGGCGATTACAGTGAGAAACGGAAGATAAGTTATATTGAAGACTTAATACGGACAGGGGGGTGGTTTGATGGGTCTGTACCAGACTACCCACCCTCAGACCCCAAAGAGCATATGTATGCTCCCAAATACCTGCTGGACAACTATAAAAAATATCACTATTTGCTGGAGAACCCATACGCAAAGAGAAGCATTAAGTGAAACGGGTCCGTTTCAAATGAGCAGCTTAATAAGTCGAAGTGAGAAGTGAAACTGAATGATAGCAAGAAGTTTCACAGCCTTTTGTGGTTCATGATTCAGTTTTCAAGATCCACAATTCCAATTCTTATGACTTCCCACCACATCACAGGCGGACTGTAATAATAGCAAAGAAAACCAGCATAGTTTACTCTTCGATCAGATCTATTGCTTTAGACTCTCTAACAAGAGTGATACGAAGTGATTTGGCCACTTCATAGCTATAAAATTACAATTAATGAGATTATTCTCCATACACCCGTCCAGTGACTCCAAGGTTAACCCAGCATCACTATATTTCATCACTATAGCCCCTTTCACACAGCAATCCTGGTAAATTCCCGTAGAATTACCAGTACCTTCACACAGCCAACGGAGTTCTGTATTTTTACCGGTAAGAGACATCAGCACATATTAGCACCTAAATGCTGGTAAATTCTGTGATGTCGGTTTTTGGAAACCATCTTTAAAAGCTGCACCATTGTCTGCATGAGTAGAAGCGCTTTAGTTGCGCTATCTGTCTAATTTAACAACATTTTTGAAGTCTGAGTGACAAGGGTCGCAAAAATACAGAACGCATTTTTGATCTTATTAACACAGGACGTGCATAATAGTATGCAATGGTAGAGCCGCAGCACTGATGAATGGTAAAGAAGGCTGGGTCTTGAGAGTGACACGGTGAAAAAGCTACGAGAGGAGGCGTAGTAGTCAAAAATGTCCATCTAAATGCATATTTACACAGAAAAACTCATTTAAAAAAGCAGGGGAGCTTTGTAAACAGCTCAGAGTAATCATGTCATCTCCAAAAAAACGCTATGATTGGCCAATTTGGACCAAAGCAGACTTAATACCGGTAACGTCTTTCTACGTTCACACAGAGCAGATTACTAGTTATTTACTGGTAATGTTACAACTTCTCATACCGGTAATTGCCAGAACGAGTTTACAGGTATTTTTAAAAAAGGTCCTGTTCATACATGTTCTCTAAACAGTAATATACCCCTGTAATTTTCCAGTAAAGACTGTGTGAAAGAGGCTTATGAAAAGATCTCCAAACATAATCACAGAAATGCAAGAAAATAATCGCAACAAAATGCACTTGTAAATGTACTTCAAATTTTAAGATTTTTTTTATCTACACTAGAAAATATATATATTTAAAATGACCTTTTTGTTTACATTATTTCCTAGTAAAAATATCTAAACAGCTCTAAACAAGATAAAAGTAATAATATAAATAACACAAAATAATATGTTAAGACCTGTTTTCAGAGAATATACCTTAAATCTTATATTATTATTATTATTGCCTTGGATACGACCACCCTACAATGATAAAAATCCAATCACTCTTTCTTTTCAATCCCCAAAAAAACCAAACAGTCTCAATTTTCAAGCCGTTTTGATTTTCTGAGCAGTATGATGTCATAGTGTTCAGGCCCGGCCCACAACCACTGACGGACAGTTCCATATTAGCATATTTCTGTCCTCTGCCAGTTGTACACTGTCTCCCTTTTTTTTTTTTACTGCGCTTGAGCAGCTGTAGCGAAAACAATGTCTCGTAAGCAGTGCAGGTGTTTTGTAGTTGGATGTAAAAATGAACATAGAAGTGTTTATTTTCTCCCGACATCAAAGCAACTGAGGACACAGTAAATTATTTTAGTTTTTATGGTAACCTGCTACCGAATACACAAAAAATGGAAGAGGGGATGGGGTGAGCAGAGCTCATTATCATTTAAAGAGACATGCACCAAATGGGTCGCTGTGAACAGAGCTGTTTTTGACGAGGTAAAAAGTTTTCACAACCATTGAGGAATTTTAACCAGTTTGTTGCAGACATTGTATGAAGACACTAAAGAATCATACCAAATTGTGGAAAAGGAGTATCTGTTGTCCCCTTTAAAACAAGTAAAGAAAAAACTAACTTTGTTATATTTTGAAAACAAGTTTTATTTTACAACATCTTACAAGTAAAATGGATTTATACAAGATGAAAAGAAATTCTAAAAGAGTTTTGTTAATATTGTAATTGACAATGATACTGCAGCTATAATGCCACGTTCACTCTTTCATAGTCCACTGAACTATGATGGTCTGTCACAGCTTGTAAAGGTTTAAGATTTTGCTGATGACTTGTGTTTCAAAGCCTTCATAGGGTCGGTCACGCTCTGTGTGCTTGGATATAGATATGTTAAGCATAAGCCGTCAGTATCCCTCATGTGGGTCCTGTAAATTGTGCTTTGAAACCGGATATCCTGTCAGGAACTGAATTTGCAAGAGCCTGACCATGTGTCAGCAAAGTTAGCAGTAACAGGAAAGAAAATGTAAGATAACAAACCTAAATAGCCAAAAACAAAACTGGTAAGTTTCAGAAAGTAGGACATTCGAAACTTAGTTTATAATTAAAGGGATAGCTTACCCAAAAATGACATCTGTCATTATTTACTCACCCTTAAGTCATTTAAAACCTGTATGAATTGCATAGTATGGGGACAGACGTATGGGAACCGAAACTGTGTGGTGGCCAAATGATTATATAGATTAAGGTTAATCCAATGAGGTCTTACTCTCATTTCATTAAAAGATCACCGTACAGTACATAGTGCGATCAAACAAATAGCACTTAAATTGATAATAAAACCTAAAATTAGCTAGAGCAGTTGAAAGAACTTAAGTAATGACAGCATTTTCATTTGTGGGTGGAATGTTTCTTTCCGTGAATTCAGTTGCCACGTAACATGAATATGTTATCTTTTAACTTTCACTTTGTCACTTAAAATGTTATTGACCATAGACCAACATGTGCGCTGCATAAATTTACTAGCAACTTCTTTAAAAGGTTACGTTTACACTAGTGCGTTTTCATTTTAGAACGCATAACTTTTGCTACAGTTACACATGTCGTTTACACTATGGTGTTTTCGACCCTCGAAAAAGCTGCAGACCCCGTTTTAGTTTGAAAACTTCGCGGTTGCCTTTCACCGTGTCTACACTGGACGCGACAGTTGTCGCGCCGCGCCGCAACACCTAAAGTTTGTCTACACTGGATGCGACAAAGCGACCGTTGCAATTTATTTGAACTTTGTGTGGGCACGTCATAAATAGAATGCGGCAGCAGTTTACTGTCGAGTTTTTTGTCGTGTGGTGTCGCGCCGCATCCAGTGTAGACAGCATCACTGATTATTAATGTACGCCGGACGCGAGCGGCGCGACAAAATGCAGTAGGCACGTCCGGCGTACACAGTGTTTCAGTGCAAACGGACAAAAACTGAGATTTTTGAAAACGATGGCGTGGCTGCCTACAAACGCTTTGCGCATCCTGCCACAACCCTGCCCTGAGAGTGCTAGGACACACTCACTCACTATGGCCAATTTGCTGTATCCAATTCACCTATACCCCATGTCTTTGGATTGTGGGGGAAACCGGACACGCAGACACGGGGAGAACATGCAAACTCCACACAGAAAGGCATCCTGGCTCAGCCGGGACTCGAATCAGAGATTTTCTTGTTCTTCGTCTACACTACACAACCGAAAACGCATTTCACATGACCATTCACGCAGGTACGACCATAGATATGTACAGGTAGTTTCCTTATTATTTAGATGGCGGACGCGTCTAAGACGTGCGTGGAGCGGTCAAATGATGCATCTATCTGTACATATCTATGGGTACAACCATGGTCGTCGGAAGCAAAATAAATGTGGGTGGGTCCTCCCCCTCTAAAAATTATTGGAGTATATGCCATTTTCTGTAGTCTGGTGCCTTTTAATTAACGGAATAGGCCGCCTTGTTTGCAGGGGTTACTAACATTACCTGTGCCCACTAACGTTACAACATCACAAAAAACTGATGTCAACACGTCTTTCCAGTGACTTAGGTGGTAAAACAAGTGTTTTCTGACGCGGACGACCCGAGTTCGAGTTCGAGTCCGCCTACTGCCGAAATCGTTTTTCTGCTTTTTCACATCTTATTTTACATCGGAAAGGCATTTGTTTTTAATAAAAATAAAAATGAAGGAAATAATCGAGAAGTCTGAATAAATTATCGGGTAGGGTTAGGTGTATCTGAGCACCAGATACGTTCAGATGCTTTGTTTACTTTGCTGTGTTTCGGGAGTGCAGCAGGCGCGAGTGACTAGTGAAAACATAGAATAGAGTTTAATTAACATGCAGTGTTGTAATGCAGGGTATACCCAAGTATACGGCGTATACCCACTTCTTTATCAGTCGGCTTTGCGTATGCCCACTTCTAAATCCCCTCTGATGCGCATCATTCAGTAGCATCATGTATTAGCCAAAATCATGACAGTCCACCAGTAGCTAATCAAATCGCACGTGAATAAATGCAAATATTCCCTAAACATATCCAGTAAAGATAGTGATGCGGTCAGGACCGTGAGGCCGCTTCCTTTCAAATATGTTTGGTGACTGTGCCTGATGCGCTCGCTCCGTCCACACCTTCACCCCAGATGCTACCTGTTCATACGCGTGAGCATGGAGATTAATATATTAGGGCATTTGTCATGTGGAATGGATTTGACTGATGGCGCTCTAAAAAGTGCACAGACATATTCGCTGAATTAGAGGCAGTAAAAGTGGGTGGGTCCGATAGCGTAGGTCTTCAAAAGTGGGTGGGTCCTGTCCCACACACAATCAGTGGTTCCGAAGCCCATGGGTACAACAATGAACACGATGTTATTGTTTACACGGTCGTCAAGTATACACAGAGAGAATGAGGACAGCCACGCCATCGTTTTCAAAAGTCTCTGTTTTGTTCTGTTTACACGGAAACGCAACTCCGGAGTTTTCAAAACGGAGTCTGCAGCGTTTTCAAAAACGCACTAGTGTAAACAGCCTAAAACGTCTTTTTAAAGCAAAAACGCACTAGTGTAGTGTAAACTATTGTAATAGTAGTCTTATCCATAATTTAATCAATAAGTTTCCTCTATGCTGTAATATTCTGAGTATATCTGACCTTGAAATTTTAACTGCTGTTAACATGCTATTGTGAAAGATTGGCTAAATACATGATATTAATTTTTCGTTTATTGAGCTTGTATAAAAAAACTGAATCCTACTGTTGCACTAAATTGTTCCGGCTCTGATATTATAGCATCAGCACTCTTGCTAATATCATCCTGCTTCGTTTTTGCGTCTATCTCAGGTAGAAACCTTGCTAGGTTGATGAGGTTTAGAAATAATGCTGAGTTGTCCCACGAGTCACTCAGAAGGTGGGTGGTTGCTTTCTGTGGGACCAGAGGGCAACAGTGCATCTGTTCACCCGAGACCCTCGCAGGGGCCGAGAACCGAAATCAAATCTGAGCTGCTTTGTCTTTTTCCCCCTTCCTACATGGCAGAGATGCAACCTTGTAACCTGCTCAGATGCTGCTAATGAGAATCACAGAGACTATAGAGCGCAGAGCTGTTTTTTCTCAGATCTGTACACTCTGAATGCATCTCTGAAAGAATAGTTCACACAAAAATTAAAATGTACTATCTGAGCTTGATTTGCATCACTTGTGAACGGTGTCCAAACGGCTGATAAAAACATCACAATGATCCACAAGTAATCCACACAGCTCTAGTCCACCAATTAATGTCTTGTGAAATGAAAAGCTGCGTTTATAATAAAAAAAAAATCAATTTTTAAGACATTTTTAGCTTTAAACTGTTGCTTCTGGACAAAATATGAGTCAATAATAATGTTTACTCTAGTGAAAAAGTCCATTCCCTGTTGTCCTCTCACATCAAAATCCAATAACATATTTGTTTAGAACTGTTTTTGCTTGTAAACAGTGCTTGATCTGTGCATATTTCTCTGCTGATTTAGACAAGACAACTTTTTTACTAGAGAAAGCAATATGGACAAGCATTTTGGATAGAGGACTTGTATATTTTGGCCAGAAGGAAGTTGGAAGTTAACTTGGACTGTCATTCTGATGGCACCCATTCACTGCAAAGAAATCATTGGTAGGCAAATAATGCAATGCTAAATTGCTTCTGATTTGTTCCAATATAGAAACAAACTCATGTGAGAAATATGCACTTGGAGGGCCAACATGTTAAACTATTGAACTTTCCTTAGAGTACTTAGAAGCCATAATCTGTACAGTAGAATAATGATCAACATATCATACACTTTTATCAGTTTATCAGTCAAAAATTAGCACACTGGGTTTTTTCATTGTTTAATGATTGCTGTGCAATTACTGACATTTCAGAATGTTTAATAAATGAATGTGAATGAGATTGTATTTTTCATGTTTGGGTTGCACATGAAAATGTGAATGATTTTATTTTGTTTATTACTCTTGTATGTTTCAAAAAAGAAAATTAAGAGAAATTTGTATTAAATTTGCAATAAAATCAGGGTTTTCTCTTTTGTAAGTCATCTTTTCTATATAAAAGACCAATATGATGATTTAATCTGTATTGTTGTGATAATAATGAAATGAGTTTTCCCTCTTACCACTAGAGGGTGTTAAAACACAAACGTTTCTCTCTATTCATCCAAAAAAAAAAAAAAAAAAACTAGCTCTGTGTCACATTGAACCAGGATTCAAAAAATAAAAATGCATACTGAAACCATATGGGTGAAACAAAATGCTAGGCAGATAATTTTATTTTTAAAGTGTAATCCATACAGATTATGCACAGGGTCTTTCAAAATCTTTTTGAACCTTATGTTTTATGAACGAAAGAAAATAACTTTTGGGATGTGTTCTGCAGCATTTAAACAAACAAAAAAAAAAAAAACATTTTATTAATAATTTTCATTTATAAGAATGGGCAAAGCTACAAGAAAAAGGTGATTCCAGTCATCAATTATTAAAAAAAGACTTCAGTGAAATGAAACCTTTATTGTGCCCTTTAAAATAATCAAAGAAATGCTAGACATCCATACAGTACATTAACATTAAGCACCACTGAGTTATTTATATACAGACCAAAATCTTTTAAAATGACTGTCAAGTATGTAACTTATAGCACCTTATGTGATCAAATTACAAAACATTTTTAGCACCTGATTCTTTGGTAACGCAACCAGATTGATTTTTTTTTTCCTCAGCACCATTTCTTGTTAATATTTTAGAATCTCCACGTTCCTGAGATCCGGCTTCTGCAGTCCAGACCGAATTGGTTTTAACATAAACATAAACATAAAAAAAAAAAAAAAAAAAAAAAAAAGTGCCAGCTTTTATTGAAGACTCTTTTAAGTCACTGATTGGGGCAGAGATGGGTGTCTTGTGGTTTCAGAATATTTAATCTCGCTCTCCCTCTCTATATTTCTATCATGTGAGTCTCTCAAGTGGATTCTTGCTACTGAAAAAGGAAAGCCACATACATCCTGTTTAACAGTAACAAAAAAGCCCCCTCCCCCCAATAAACAGAGCCAGACACAACCACACACACTCAAAGCAGACTTTCTCAGGACCTGACCCATTTAAAACCAACAAATGGCTGATTATAATTACATTTTCTTAAGCCAGATTAAAAGAACTACCATTTAAAAGTCTGAGATCAATAAGATTTTTTAAAGAAAATGAATACTTTTATTCAGCAAAGATGCTTTAAAATGATCAAAAGTGACACTAAAGACATTTCAAATTAATGTTGTTTTTAAATTTTCTATTCAAAGAACCATGACGGAAAATGATCACTGTTACGCTTTCAAGGTTCATAATAATAATGTTTCTTGAGATTTCTGAAGGATCATGTGACATTTAAGACTGGAGTTTTGCATCACTGAAATAAATAACATTTTATAATAATAGAAAACATTTGTAATAATTGTAACAGTTGATATAATTTTTAACAGCTGTGCTATTGATACAGTAAAACACAGCCTTGCTGGACATTAGAGTAAAAAGCATATTTTAAAAATCGTACTGACCTCAATCGTGTAAATGATAGTGTATACTATAGTTTCGTTCCCTCAAAATCCCTGACCAGATGTCTTAACTTCTGGTTTTCACCCTGCAAATGATATATGGCTATTAAAAAAATCATTAGATACAATAGGCTTATTTAACTTGGGCTAGTAAGCAATGACCTACATAGCATACCTGTCAAGTTTTGGATTTGAAAATAAGGGAAATTTTCCGGCGCCCGCCGCGAGCAGTCCCACCACCCCAACCAAGCTCCAGTATCCCTTACATTTTAAGACAGGTGACAA
>JAHKKF010484790.1:0-10783 GCA_019740295.1 Labeo calbasu | reverse complement strand
CAAAAAGATTTACGAAATGATCTTGAACTGACCAATCAGACTTTGGTCAGTGAATCGCTCAGATCTGTTATTGAGCTCACAACTGACTCCTTCAGTAAACAAACAAATGATTCTTATGAATCAATCTGCTTTTTTTAGCACGTCGGTCAAAAAGAATCTTAAATTGCCTTTATACTGACCAATCAGACTTGCTTGGTAAGTGAATCATTCAGAGCTGCTTCTGAGTTCACACCTGACTCCTTCAGTAAACGAACAAAAGATTCTTATGAATCAATCTGTTCTTTGTTAGCAAGTAAGTCAAAAAGATTCACGAAATGCCCTCAAACTGACCAGTCAGACATGCTTCGTCAGTGAATCGTTCAGAGCTGTTATTGAGTTCAAAACTGACTCCATCAGTAAACAAACAAATAATTCTTATGATTCAATCAGCTCTTTTATTAAGTCAGTCAAAAAGATTCACAGAATGCCCTTAAACTGACAAATCAGGCTTGCTTGGTCAGTGAATTGTTCAGAGCTGTTATTGAATTCACACCTGATTCCTTCAATAAACCGCAAGTTATTTAATGAGTATGTTATGTATAGATTCATGAGTCAAACCAGTTGCTCATATGTTCATATAACAATGCATAACTTACAGTGATACATTTGCTGCCTATTTTATTCTATTTTCATTTTAAACAAACAGAAATATTCTTTTAAAACAGAATGATATATGCAGCATATGGGACACATAAAATCAGAAGCATCACATTGGAACTCATTTGATTAAATACAACTAAAAAAGTGAAAATCTTGCTGAGTCTTTGTCCTAAAGTCACATGGTTTGTTTTAATGCTGAGCTGAGCATATCTCCTTTACTCTTTCCCGTCTCTTTGCCAGGATGGAGCCTGTGATTGCAGCTCACGCTCTTTGACATCCTGCTTTGCTCGACCCTCACAAAAAAACCTCAGACACATTCACAGTCAAAACAAGTCTCGCCCACACGAACACCCCCCATCTCGTGGTAAAGGTGATTCTCTTGCTTAATGGGACTGACATCATGACACTTCTGGGATCCACAGGCCTGCATGGGCAGATTTCTTCAGAATTGGAATGTCAATCATTCATCCTGTTGTGTTTGTTCATTAAATAATTTGGCTAAATTGATCATGCTTTCAGTTCCATTTTACCATGTTAAAATCCATTCCACAATTTCTCTCGATATCAGCATTTGCAGATGCCTTCTGGGCCTGGGGTTAAGAAAAATGTCTCCAGCATTAGTTAATGGCTTTAATATTTGTTAAAATGTTTCAGTTTGACAGAGAAACTAACAGGGCTTGTACAGAATTAATGATGTTGTTATTGTGAAGGAGTTCCCAGTTCCAGCAAGATCCAGTTTTTACTTTCTAGATCCTTGATGAACTTTACTTAAATTTTAAATAAATATAATTATGCAACATATCTTAAACAAAACAATTTATGATTTATTATTCTTTTTTATTATATTTTATGCATAATAGAATGTGTAGAAAAAATATTGTTAAAATGTTATTAGATGCCTTATGAATGTGACCTGTTTCTCATAGCTGTCTTAAATGTAACATGATCTGTGTTTAATATCAGCAAACAACAGTTGTGGGGGCCAAGCACCTTAATCAGAGATTAGGTTTGTGAATTGTAGCTATTTGAAATGTAACACTTTTTATGGCATGTTAATAAATGCATATCCATGTCATTGTATTAGTCTCGTATTGCTGTGATTTGAAGATGTGTCATATAATAATGTTGTTTCAGGTTTTGCTTTTGAGCTGCCTGTGACCAGTAAAGTAAAGAAAAAAAGTTGTAAGGAAAATGTGTTCAATAGTTTTGAATCCTGTTGTTTTAATTACTTTTAATTCCATAAAACATGATATGAAGGTATGTGATCAAAAAGCAACTTGATTTGTCAGAAGGAATTGTCTGTTTTTCTTTGCTTCTTTATTTATCTCAGTTTCATTTTAGGGAAAGTCTTTGTTATAGCTGCTTATCCAAACTTTTCTTGAGACAAAAATGCACACGATCACTCATGTTCTGAAGTAGGCTACAACACCAAACAAAGCAAAGAATAATGAGCTATTACTTAATCTTTACTTATCTTGTGTAATGGAGTACCGGGTAAGATAACTCATCTTTGCTTAATTGTCGGGTGTATACAGAAATTAATTCACGAGACGTTTATTTAGTTTAGTGTTCATGATTTTTTAGATTCGTGAATTTGTAGCGACCCCTAGTGGGTAGACAGTGGCACAACAGCATAGTGAATATGAGCGAGCCATGTGTCCACATTTAACTTATATGCACTGCCGTTCAAAAGTTTGGGATCAGTATGATTTTTAATGTTTTTTTTTAAGAAGTCTCTTATGCTCATCAAAGTTCTATTTATTTGATAAAAAAATACAGAAAAAACAGTAATATTATGAAATATTATTGCAGTTTAAAATAAGAGTCTTCTGTTTTAATATACTTTAAAATATAATTTATTTCTTTGAATTTTCACGTGATCCTTCAGAAATTATTCTAATATGCTGATTTATTATCAGTGTTGGAAACATCGTGCTGCTTTTTTTTTGGAACCTGTGATTTTTTTTTGTGAACCTTTGGACCTTTTTTCAGGTTTCTTTGATGAATAAAACGTTAAAAAGAACAGCATTTATTCAAAATAGAAATCTTATCTAACAATATAACTCTTTACTATCACTTTTTTATCAACTTAATACATCCTTGCTGATATAAAATTATGAATTTCTTTCAAACAAACAAATAAATAAAACATTTACTGACCCCAAACTTGTAACGTTTTATTCATGAAAGAATCCTGAAAAAAGTATCACAGGTTTAAAAATAAAGAAATAAAAATAAAGAAATAAATAAAATGAAATAAAAAAATAATTTAAGAAGCAAAACCGTTTCCAACATTGATAATAAATCAGTATATTAGAATGATTTCTGGATTTCTGAAGGATCATGTGACACTGAAGACTGGAGTAATGATTCAATGAAAATTCAGCTTTGCTTCACCGGAATAAATTCTATTTTAAAGTATATTAAAATAGAAAACCAATAATTTAAATTGCAATAATATTTCACAATGTTACTGTTTTCTTCTGTATTTTAATCAAATAAACGCAGCCTTGATGAGCAGAAAAGACTTCTTTAAAAAAACATAAAAAATCTGAACGGCAGTGTATATATATATTACATTTAACATAAAACAAAATATTTATTAAACATCTATTTTATCCACACCTATAGAAAGAATAACTTATTACGAACCTCCAATGAGAAAAAAAACAAGTGTGACTACAAACCCTAATTGCCAGCTCATCTGACGTTAGTGTAAAATAAACTTTTAAATATATTTTTTACTTTTTTTTGTAATACTATGCCTTTTTTTAATAATATTTACAATATTATTTCACAGTTTATTCAACACATTATATAAATGCCCTTTTAATATTTAAATGGGGGTCTCTGGCACAATTATCTCAAAGAAATTGAAACCCCTTAGACTAGACGAGAGTGTTTCAGATGTTTTACCTCGATTTCCTCGTCGGCTTTTATTATGAAACAACACATTGGGTTGTGGGCGGAGTTTCGGGCGTCACGCCACTGCACCGCCGCCGCCGCTCACGCGCAGCACTGCGGATACTGTGAGCCGACACGGGTGGTGAATTTCGGTCCGTCTCAGAGCCGTGCTGCGGTCATCATGGCTCTCTACCACTATGTCACCCAAGAGCAACTCTCAGGTTTTGATAAATATAAGGTGAGGTCCTCCTTATTCTGCACAATGTATAGGACTTTAGGGTGTCGGCTAGCCGAGCCGTGCTGGTAATGCTATCATGAAGCATGAGGTCTACCGGTGTGTGCCGTTCTCTAGAAAGGACAACGGCAGCTTATTGTCACCTTTAAAGAGAAATAGTATATTTTCCCCTCGAATTTGTGGGATGAATCGATAAACCATTTAGAAAGTGGTATATATACACATCCAACTCGAGGGGTTTAAAGACATATTACTGGTATTAACCGGTTAATTCACTGGTGTGCCACAGTGACTTGAAACTGCCAGTGAAAGTAGATCTTCAGTTCTAAACATTATACGACTGTGTTGTTTTACCAGCTAAACCCAAACACAGCGTCCAGCTTGATGTTCATGCTTTATGTTGTAGGTTAGTTTTTAAATTGGGTTAAATGGTAAAGGGATGGGCTTCTGGTTCCGCCTCTAACGAGGATCTATGGTTAGGACATAATTTGCATGTGAGTCACACGCTTCCCTTGCTTTCACTTTACTTGTTCGTTGTGTTCATTTAAAATTCAGGTGTTAATGCATATAGCAGTGTAGTGTCAGAGTTCTCTGATATAATTTACAGTAGAAGAGCCACCTGAACGGATTGAGATGCAAAGCTCTTTGTTTATCCAATTATTAACCCCTTGCCTTGCATAAACAGTATATGTGTATTGTTCATGATTATTGTAACTTCTTACTTTGTGGGCTTTTTAAGCAATGTTTTTATTCAGCAAGAAGGCATTAAAACGATCAAAACAGACTGCAAATACACTTATAATGCTATAAAACATGTCTGTGTCAAATAAAGGCTGTTCCTTTGAACTACTGTTCATAAAACAATCCTGAAGTAAATATTAGTCAGCACAGCTGTTTTCAATAATGATAATAATAAAAAGAAATGTTACTTGAGCACCAAATCGGCATATTAGAATGAGTTCTGAAGAATCATGTGACATTGAAGACTGGAGTAATGATGCTGAAAATACAGGTTTACAATCACAGGAATAAATTACATTTTGAAATGTGTTAAAATTGTGAAAGTTATTTAAATTGTAATATTTCTCAATATTACAGTTTTCCTGTATTTTTAATAAATAAACAAATGCTGCCAATAATTTCATTATGTACCACTGTGTGTTCAACAGGAACCAACAAGAACTTGCTTATTTAATGTATTGTTTGTATAAATGATTGCTAGAAAATGAACAAAAATTGACCAAAGGGAACACAAAGTATCTCTTTAAAATGTCTCTTATTCCTGTGATCAAACCTAGTTTTTTAGCGTCATTACTCCTCAGTGTCACATGATCCTTCAGAAATCATTCTAATATGCTGATTTGCTGTTCAAAAAACATTATTATTATCAATATTTAAAACAGTTGAGTACATTTTTTCAAGATACTTTGATGAATAGAAAGATCCAAAGATCAGCATTTATCTGAAATAAAAAGCTTTTGTAACATTATACACTGTACTATTCAATAGCTTGGGAAATAAATTATAGAAATGAACACTTTTATTTAGCAAGTATGCTTTAAATTGATTAAAATGGTGATGAAGACATTTATACTGTTACGAAAGATTTCTATTTCAGATAAATGCTGTTCTTCTAAACGTTCTGTTTATCAAAGAAACCTGAAAAAAATCTACTCTGCTGTTTTCAACATATTATATAATAAATGCTTGCAAAAGCAGCAAATCACAATATTAGAATAATCTTTGAAGGATCATGTGACTGGAGTGATGATGCTAAAAAAATCAACTTTGAAATCACAGGAATAAATTACAGTTTAAAATGTATTCAAATAGAAAACAATTTTTTTAAGTAGTAAAACTATTTCAACATTTTACTGTTTTTGCTGTACTTTGGATCAAATAAATTCAGGCTTGGTGAGCAGAAGAGACTTATTTTAAAAAAACATTACATATATATCTGTCCAAAAACTTCTCTGGTAGTGACTGGTAGTGTATCTCTCAAGAGGATAGTTTGGTTAAATGGGTGTGGAAGCGTAGAGGTCGAGAGGTTGAATTCCTGGGTGTGACGCAGAGTTTTGTTCTTTTCTGAGTGTTTTTTTTGACAGAACTTGTGAATGAAAGTGACTGACCCTGTGTGGCTTCTGGTGTAATATCCTGTTGGCCTGATACACCTTGTATTTATTTACTTGAGCTGTTAGTTGTACAGGCTGCTGAGTTGGTATGTGCTATTCTTGCTCCACATGTTTGCACATACTTGTAGGGGCATTGCACATACATAACTGCCCCCTCATGACTAAAACGGTGTGTTTATTTTATCTCCTTTTCTAATCAGGGTTATTATAGTTAACTAAAACTGTAAAGTTTAAAATAAGTATTTATTTCATTTCAGCATTTTTATGTGTATTTAAATTCTGGTTTTGTATACATTCATTTCCTGACTTTAAATTGTTCCAAGCTATGTGTTTTTACTCAAGCTTATTGGACTGTTTTAAAAATAAGGTACATTTTAGAAGGCATATTTTTCAGGGGTTCAAGAGGTTTAGTTGAGGCCTTCCCAGATCCAGATGTTTTCAAGGCTTCAACAGCCGCCCTATTCCTAAGCTTCAAGTGTGAGCTCACACAGTGAACACATGCTGGGGGAGCAGTTGAACAGTGACCTTCATCCCTGATTCATACCACTTACTAATGTGTGCTGTAGCAAGGAGTATCATATTTGATATACATTATTACATTCAGGCCGTTCTAAATTGTCTCTAGGTTTGAACTTTAAAATTCATTTTTCAGTTGTACCTGCAATGTGGGCCGAATCTAATAAGTGATTTAGTGATATTGTGTAGTTTACATTTTAATCATCTCATGTGAAGTTTGCAGAATCACTCTGCTGGTAACACTTTTTGACATTCACACTTGTCTTACTCTGCATATCTTGTCTTCTCTTTTTTTACAGTACAGTGCGGTTGACTCCAACCCCCTCTCTATCTATGTCATGCACCCCTTTTGGAACTCAGTGGTGAAGGTGAGAGCATTCAGAGTCACGGCTGTCATTTTGAATGTTTCCCAGAACACACAAGGGCATTCAGTCTCTCATTGGACATAATATTTTAATATTTAGATTCATATTTATTTGTATTATTTAAATGTATAATTTAAACAATAAATTTCTTTCTTTTTTTTATTAACTCAGCATTAACTCAAGACTGACATTAAGACAAGCAAATGCAAAGGTCCCATTCAGATTTGACAAATTAAAGTATTATATTATAATATTTTGAAATGATATATTATGCAGTTTTATCATTGTAATTAATTTCTATTTACATATTTTTGAATTATACATTTCAGTATAGGATTTTATTTATTTATATTGTGCACTACCGGTCAAAAGTTTTTGAACAGTAAGATTTGTAATGTTTTTTTTTAAAGAAGTCTATTCTGCTCACCAAGCCTGCAAATATTTTTACTATTTAATTAACTAATTTCTATTTGGATATTCTTTATATATCACAGTCGCATGATCCTTCAGAAATCGTTCTAATATTCTGATTTTCTGTTCAAAAAACATTGTTACTCTTTGATGAAAAGAAAGTTCAAAAGAACTGCATTTATCTAAAAAATTTTATCACAACTTTTGATCAATTTAAAGTGCCCTTGCTAAATAAAAGTATTAATTTCTATAATTTTCTTCTCAAAAAACAAACAAACATATATATATACTGACCCCAAGCTTATCCCAAGCTAAAAATATTTCAGATAAATGCTGATTTTTGGATCTTCCTGTTCATCAAAGAATCCTGAAATTTTTTTTTTTTTTACTAAACTATCTTAATAATAATAAAAAAATGTTTCTTGAAATGATTTCTGAAGGATCATGTGACACTGAAGACTGGAGTAATGATGCTGAAAATTTAGCTTTGATCACAGGAATAAACTACATTTTACTGTATTATATTATATAAATATATTCAAATAGAAAGCAGGTTTTTTTAAACAGTAAAAAATATTTCACAATATTACTGCTTTTGCTGTATTTTGGATCAAATAAATGTAGGCTTGGCGAGCAGAAGAGACTTCTTTAAAGAACATTAGCAATTTTGACTGGTAGTGTATATTAAAATACACTATTATTAAATAGTGTTTATTGCGTTAAGATGTGTTTATGAGGGTTTTGTTTTAGTCTGTCAGTCTTTATAAAAATATTTTGAATCCACAAATGTATAGTGGTATTTCACAAAAGAATAACATTACGCTGTGTTTTGCTTTCATTGAATTGCATATATGCAACATTAATGAATGTTCCGTCTGGATCTGATTACCCGCAAGAGAGATCAGACCATTTGCAGCTTGCTAATTTCTCTCTTTCTCGCTCTGTCTCAGATCTTGCCCACATGGCTCGCCCCAAACCTCATCACATTTACAGGGTTCATGTTCCTGGTACTCACCTTCACCTTGCTGTCCTTTTTCGACTTTGACTTTTATGCCTCAGGTATGTGTATGGTTGTTATGGTTTTGATGCACTAGTGTGAGTGTGTTGTGGGTATTCCTCTCTTTCTCGAAGCTTAGGAACCTTAACACCTTTGTTTTGATTACAACAATAACTACTTGGTGATTATGTGATGATGCACTGATAAGAAGAAAGGCTGTATAAGTATGTTATCTTTTTTTTTTTATATGACAAGGATCAAGGTTTCACTTCCAGCTCATCGTTCTCTCAATTATCAACTAGCCATCTGTTAATACACAGCCACACCTGTACACATTGCCAGCTGTCTCTCTCACACATTCATAACACACTGTACCTTCAGTGTTGTGGAGTGAATAATTAAAGGAAGCAACACTACAAACAAGTTCTGCTTCTGCAAAAAAAGTGTGTTTTTCTAGTAGCAAATCGGTTGCCATTAAATAGTAATGAAGACAAAAACTGTTTTTGAAGTCATGGTGTTTTTCACTGAAATGTAGCATTGAGAAGTTAAATTTTAGGTATTTTTTATGGGTATATTTTATAGCAGTTTATTTAGTTTAATACTGCTGTTTACTGTTTTTGGACTTAAATGTAAGTTATATGAATGATTACACATATATTCATATTTAATTTTATTGATCACATTATATAAATGATTCATTTTTAGTGTAATGTGTAGTGTAATTTATTCCATTTTCAAGTTTAATGCTGCTATCCTAATTGATAAATGGGACTGATTATTTTGTGGGTGTTGTTTTATGGGACAGCGGAAGGCCATATACATGTGCCAAGTTGGGTGTGGATAGCTGCTGGTTTGTTCAACTTTTTGGCCTATACCTTAGGTAAGTGTCTTTTTTGTTTTAAAATAGTACTGTCAGCCGGTGGCTCATGTTTCTGAATCTATTTATTTGTGTGTAAGGCACATTTTTGCTAATAGAGTTAATATAGTGTTCAAGTTGTTGTTCGGAACATTCACAAGTCTCATTAACACAGCAAATACCAGTATGTTATTGAACACCCTCCTTTAATTAAACAAGCTAAATATTAACTAATTAATACAATGGCATTTGATCTTTAAATGAACAAAGTACATTTGGAGCTGGGTGTTTCAGTAATATTGTTTAATATTGTCAGCAAAATGGACAACATTTAGGTGTGTTAGGCTTCATTTATACTAGACACAAATCGCATTTTAGTCCTACCTGTGCATTTTTATAAACCTACTGATTTGTGCCATTTACATTAATAACTCACTAGATGAGCACTTTGACCAAGAGACATTTGACCGTAATACAGCCACCATAGATACATTTGCATATAAAAATATGACTGTGCAGCAAATTTGCAGAGGCCTGCTTCTTAAAGGGATAGTTCACCCAAAAATGAAAATTACCCCATGATTTACTCACCCTCAAGCCATCCTAGATGTATATGACTTCTTTTAGATGAATACATTTGGAGTTATATTAAAAAAAAAAAAAAATGTCCGGGGTCTTCCAAGCTTTGTAATGGCAGTGAATGGGTGTTGAGATTTTGAAGCACAAAAAAGTGTGTCCATCCATTAGGGCTGGTCGATATGGCCAAACACTTATCACAATTTTTTCATATCAGTCAATATCGATAATTATCACAATAAATGTCCATTTTTTTTCTTTCTTTCGAGTTTAAAGGCAGATTTTTACTCCAGCGTGAAAGTTGTAAAAACCAGACGGTTAATTGTGGCTTTAAACTACTCTTTATGGTCAGAACATGACAAACACTTTAATTCATTTTTGCTTAACAAAATAAATATCTAAATAATTTCTTAGTTTTGCATGTTTTAATGAGTAATATTGTTTCATATAAAGAAACCAGTTTGTGTTGCCTGAAAATATTAGTAATAATTAAAAAAAAATTTTGTCTCTTAGAAATAGACATTTGTTAGTAGCTTGGCTTAGGATGCAGATGTAAATTTATGTTCATTATCAAAATCAGTAATATCTGTAAAAATTGTAGCAACCTTATTTTTATATGGTGAAATTTAATTATTCTGACTGTCTGAGTTTTTTTGTTGTTGTTATTTTTTAAACGAACCATTGCTCTTCCATACATTTAGATCATGATAATAACAGTTAAGACTACAAATATAGCACCTCAATACCATGGTAAAAATGTAATATGGTTTCTAGGTATTTGTATGAAAAACAGTAGTCTAAATACATTTAGTATGAATGCATAAATACTATAGCTTAATCACAAAAAAGTACTGTAATTATATTTCATTACTCCTCCTTCAGTACATTTAATACATGACAACTAGGCTTGGGCGGTAATATGGTATACCGCGGGATCTAAAAATAGCAACGGTATCAGTTTCAATACCGTTATACCGTCATAAAAAAAACAATGCAGTTATATAGAAGACAAGGATTAAGTATTAAATATAATTTATTTAATGCCTAAAAATATGCGTGGTTGTCATCACGTGACAGCGTGGAGGAGAAAGAGAGAGGTGGGGAAAGATGGCGAGTCGCGCACCAAGTGAACTGGTCTCGAAAAAGAACACA
>JAHKKF010484788.1:0-34070 GCA_019740295.1 Labeo calbasu | reverse complement strand
GTTTTCCAGATAGGTGCAGAAAAAGAAAGGGCTGAACAGAACTAGCCAGTACATAACAGAAGTGACTAAATGAAATGAGTTCCTTAATAAACAGCTCAGTCAATATGAAAGAAAATCATATGATTATATATAGCACACATATAATAGTATATGCATAACCATGTACAGTAGTCAACATTTAAAGTGAATAAAAACCTTTCATTAAAGTTGTCAAAACAATATCTGGATAATTTAATAAAGTGGATTTTTTTTTTTTATCCACTTCAAATGTTGACTACTATATATGCATAACTGTTATTTGTGATTAAACTAAACATGCAGCACAAACAGGAGCCAAAAGTGATCATCCAGGCCATAATTGTAAATGGCTTTTACAATTTTACTTGTTCTCCAATTATGAATACAATGGGAGATTCTCTGTAAATAAAGACTTACTTATCGCTCAGTTCCTTGCACAGCAGACCTCCAAAACACTTAAACATCATAATCTTATCAACTCCATATACAAGGTTTTTCTAGTGCAATAAAATTGCACAATAACAACTACAAAAAAATGTCAGTTTAACTTCATTAAACAATTTAAAACAGCCAGGAAGTCAGTAACTTACCTACTTGTTTGTTCGTTTCTCAAATACGATACATAGAGAACATCACTGTGAATAAATGTTGCCACAGTCACATTGTTGAATGCTTATACAACACTTTATTTGCATTAAAATTATAATTTAATAATCATTTTATGTGATATAATTCAAGGATTAAATGCAGGACCATTAACTAATACTAAGGCTAACAAAAATAATTTTTGTCATATAATCTTAGTTTGATAGCCTAAAAACATCAGCCTTTTTAAACAGGCCCACACAGGTGCAACACATTTAACACCTGTCATGCAAATATATATCGAACATCTGTCAAAAGAAAGATATACAGTATTTGTTTATGATGATATTTCAGGTCAAATGGAATAATCTCTGTGACGATCCTTGAAGTGGAAAATATCTAATAAATCTAATAAACAGACACAAAATAGAGTTAATGTGAATGTAGAGTGAGATGGTCAAAAATAATATGCATAAATAAACCAGTAAGGTGGAGAATCTCTCTAAATAAACAGAACATTAAGCACATAAGTTTATAGTAGTGTGTTTCCGTGTCATAGAGGAATTCACAAGTTTACACATACTTGTAATCAGATAGGGTAACGTATGCATATCTGGCTTGCACCCTTGGGTGGGAAAGGGCTTAGCCAAGACTGAGAAGTTAGGGTGGTGAAGGGAAGCTGTCAAGGGACAGAATCTTACAAATGAAATATTTAAAAGAAAATAGTAATGGTTTATAGACAACCAAGGCAGGAGAGCTTTCCAGCCCGGTGTAGATAAAGAACAGGCTGAACGAAACCAGCCAGAATGAAACAAAACAAACCAAAAGAAAAAAAGTCCACTATAAACCATTGTGTAAGAATAAAAGAGATTCCTGAGACAATATATGGAGTATATATAACAGACAATGTCACAGAAGTTATCAGAATGAGATAAAATGCTTTTCTTTTCATGTGGTTTTCCTCTTTTCTTTCTCTCCCTCTCTCTCCTGGTCCTGACTGCTTTAGAGCTCTAAGAACAGCCACAAGACAAAACAACTGGATGGAGAGGAAGAGAAGAAACTGAATCAAGTAGAAGTATATGTAAACATATTCAGTCTGGCTTGTAAATATGCAGCACAAACAGGAGCCAAGAATAATTATCCAGGCCACAGTGCAGCAGATCACTCTATATCTGAGAGGTTTGTACTTCAGAAAGGTTACAGGATGAACCACTGCCAGGTAACACTCAACACACATCAGACACTGAAACAGAGGACGACCAGTGATGAATAATCCTACTGAAAACCATCCTAAGCTTATGATATGTGACAGGCCAGTGTAATGATACATCATAGATAATAAAGAATTCAGGCAGATTCCAATCTCACAAAATGAGAGACTGAGATTGAAGAACTCTGATGCAACTCCACTTCCTGTTCCTGTGACGATAAGCCATATAATATAGGAGTGTGTAGGAAGACCAAACAAGATACTGATGCTGTACGTACAAATGTCCAGGTTGGTAATTTCCCAAAATGCATTAAATATAGAGTTTGTAGATGCTTCAGATATAAATGTAGAGTTCAGTGTAGAGTTATTCATCTTCCCCTTTATCTCTCAGTCCAAAAGCTCACAAAAATGTTGATAATATATCAGCTGTGATCTATTGAGGGAAAAGTGTAGGGTGATGTTAGTTCAGTTAGGTCAATCACATTAAAGATGTTTACATATAGTCCACAGGAGAAAATAATAGTTGAATTTATTAAAATGACCTGGTTCAAAAGTTTTTTTGAAGTTTAAGTTGATTTTTCGCTTGGTGATAGTTGTTCATGAGTCCCTTGTTTGTCCTTAACTGTTAAACTACCTGCTGTATCTTGAGAAAAATCCTTCTTTGGTTTTTCAGCATTTTTGTGTATTTGAACCCTTTCCAACAATGACTGTATGACCTCAGAATCATAGAGTCATTGTTAGAAAGGGTTCAAATACACAAAAATGCTGAAAACCAAAGAATTTGTGGGACCTGAAGGATTTTTTCTGAATAACAGCAGGCAGTTTAACTGTTCAGGACAAACAAGGGACTCATGAACAACCATCGCTAAATAAAAATAGATATTTAAAAAAAACACACAGCTGTTGATCTTTCAGGTAACAACGCAGTATTAACAATTAAGCATGTGTAAACTTTTAAATGGGGTCATTTTTATCAATTCAGCTATTAGTTTCTCTTGTGGACTATATGTAAACATCTTTTATATGAAATATCTTTTTCAGGTCAGTACTAAACAAAAAATAACATGCATTTCTCTTATTTTGGTAAAATAATTAAGATTTTGCAGATTCTGCAAGGTGTATGTAAACGTTTGACCCCAACTGTATTAGAAGGATGAACATAACGACCATGAAGTACTATAATGCATAATATTTTCATGGTTTGCAATACAATACTGAATCAAAAGCATCTTAAATTGTTTCATATTTAGCTGCTGTCCCAACTTGACAGAGCAGAATAGCTAGACTGGATTAGAGTTCAAGACTGAAATATGCTTAATCATATACTTTCTTCCCTGGTTTCACAGACATGGCTTAAGGCTAGTCCCAGACTAAAATGCATGTTTGAGCTGTCTCAACATAAAACATATTAAAATATGTCAGTGCCATTGTTTATAGTGACATTTTTATAAATTATTCTCTGAAGAAAACGATGTTCTGATATTTTATTAGTAATACAAATGTAGTGTTTACTCTTACAAATATCAAGTTTATAAGAAAAGTTTGTCACCTGAAGAGTGAATGTCCAGTCTCTCCGAATTTATATAAAAATCTCTGTGCTGTGTTTGTGACTGAATTCACAGCTGTGGCAGAAATATATATATGCATGGCTGATACACGTCACATAAAACTTCAGATATGCAAATATTAAAAGTAAAAACTGCATTTGAAAAACACATCTGAATAAACATTGAAACGCTTTAAAAGCTTACGACACTTTATTTACATTCAAGCAGTAAATGGCAATTTTGACAGTCATAATGTAATATAATGCACAAAACAGGAAAGAACAAGAAAAATTACTTGATTGTCTAATGAATCATACATCTATTCGGAAGGTTTTCCAACCAGGAAAATTTTCCAACTCGGTACAGATAAAGAACAGGCTGAACGAAACAAGCCAGCACGTTACAAATAAGGCCAAAGGAAAAAAGTTCTTTCATTTTATGTTTAGTAAGAAAGACAGTGAATCCTGCAATACTAAACGGCACATAAATAAGAACCATGGTAACACTAGTTATTAAAATAAGATAAAATGCTCTTCTCTTCATGTGGTTTTCCTCCTCTCTATCTCTCCCTCTCTCTCCTGGTCCTGACTGCTTCAGAGCTCTGAGAACAGCCACAAGACAAAACAACTGAATAAAGAGGAAAAGCATGTACTGCAGAGAGTAGAACCCTGAATAAGTATAATCTAAGTCTATCGTCCACATGCAGCACAAACTGGAGCCAAGAGTGATTATCCAGACCACAGTAGAGCAGATCACTCTATATCTGAGAGGTTTGTACTTCAGAAAGGTTACAGGATGAACCACTGCCAGGTAACGCTCAACACAGATCAGACACTCAAAAAGAGGATGTCCAGTGATGCTTAGTCCTGACAAAAATGCTGTTAAAGTTGTGATGTGTGAAAACCTAATAAATATAAGGATTATACAGAGCAAACTATTCAGACAGGTACCAATCTCACAAACAGAGAGATTGAGGATGAAGAACTCTGATGCAATGCCACTTCCTGTTCCTGTGACGATTAGCCATATAACATAGGAGTGTGTAGGAAGACCAAACACGAAACTGATGCAGTACATGTAAAGGCTGGGACATTCCATTGTGGAGCTTGTAGATGATTCAGCTGAGGTAAAGTTTACTGTAGAGTTGTTCATCTCCTCTGTTTTTGTCTTCCAAGCTCGAACCCTCAAGAAATATTTCAATTAATAGCTGTGATCAATAGAAAACAAGAAGAGAAAATTCAGACTGTATTAAACAAACCAATGTGTGTAATTTCATAAAATTTTGCATTTATACCTGTCCCCGGGCCCTACGTTTTAACATGAAATATGTTTAAAATCCTTCAGAAATCATTTTTATTTTGCATTTTTGTTTACCTCCATGTCCCATCTGTGATTTAAATACATTTATTTCAAAATAAATGTATAATAGTTTACATAAAATAATTTTTTTCTTTAAAAAATAAAGTTAAACCACTATTTTTTTTTTTAATTACGTTTAATAAACTGTCACAAAAAATGGGTTTGTGTACTTCAGAAAAATACACCTTGTGTAGATAATAGATATTTTTTTTTATGATAAATATTATTTTTTTGACCATGAAACCCACAGTTTCTTTAACATAGGCACTTGCCTGAGGGGAAAATGAAGGAATTTGTTGACATATTTGTAAACATGCTTTTCAAAAAACATAAGAGTTTTGGTAACAGGGCTGAGAAATCCATACATCTTCCATTTTAAATTGCAGTAAAAAATTAAATAAAGTTACCTGAGAAGGATTTTGAATAGTTAAATATGAGTATTACTAGATTCCATCTGAAAAAAAGCTAGATTATTTTTTTTTTTGGAAGAGTTTTGGAAGCAAATGGCACCCATTTGGTGGAATGGCTCATTTACAACAAGGTAATTTTAAGCCAAGTCAATTTTAATGCAAGTCACTTCACATCCAAATGACAAAATAAATGCAATTCAGCATGAAATGAATTCACAACTTGAAATTAAGTAGTCTATATTTGCATTACAGTTTAAATTTTCAGTTTCAATTCCATTTTACTCAACTGTCTTTATGCATTCTTACCAAATTTTTAAATAGCATTACTGTAGATATCAGCCGTTTTATTTATAAGTAGAACCATCTTACATTCTCATAGACTTTATCCAATAAATTTATCAATGTTTAATATGAATCATAAATATATCACCTGAAGAATGAATGTATATAAATCTCTGTGCTGCGTTTTGTAGACTGACTTCACAGCTGCCACAAGATTAAATGTGAATGCTACACTATACGTTACATAAAACATCAGATATGCAAATTTAAAAGGTACAAGAGTAACTCAAAAAGGACGGACAGTATTGAGTAAACAGGAACATAAAAATGCATTTTTGTTTGGAAAGGTGTTTGTTGAATGCTTACAACACTTCATTTACTTTCAATGCTTTCAGAGATAATTTCATTTGACTATTTGTAACTATGAGTCATAATGCACAGGAAAAAAATATATTTAAACACACAGAACATATTTAGAATGGGATAGTCAAGGTTTTTACTTGCAAATTTTCCCTTTCATCTAGTGCTTTGTAAAATAAACAAGATTCATGGGGAACAGAAGCAGGGCAATTTTCCAGCTCGGTGTAGAAAAAGAACAGGCTGAACAAAACCAGCCAGTACATAACAAACATAACAAAAAGTAGAGAGTTCCTTAATCAACTGCTGAGTCAAAATCGAAGAGAATCCCATGATTATGTATGGCATATATATTATCGCAATGCTCAGAGTAGTTATTAGAATAATAAAAAATGCTCTTCTCTTCATGTGGTTTTCCTCTTTTCTTTCTACCCTTCTCTCTCCTGGCCCTGACTGCTTTAGAGCTCTGAGAACAGCCACAAGACAAAACAACTGGATGGAGAAGAAGAGTAGAAATTGCAGTGCGAAGAACCACGTATGTGCAGCTGAATTAGACAACATTAACATAAACATGCTGCACAAACAGGACCCAATAATAAGTATCCAGACCACAATGCAGCAGATCACTCTATATCTGAGAGGTTTGAACCTCAGAAAGGTTACAGGATGAACCACTGCCAGGTAACGCTCAACACAGATCAGACACTGAAACAGAGGACGACCTGTGATGCCGAGCCCTTTTAAAAAATGTGATACTATGTTGAGACATGAAAACCACATTACCATTGCATCAAAAATACATAACAGACAGTTACCAATCTCACAAACAAAGTGATTGAGGATGAAGAACTCTGATGCAACTCCATTTCCTGTTCCTGTGATGATGAGCCAGATCACATAGAAGAGTGTAGGAAGACCAAACAGCAAACTGATGCTAAGCACACAAATCTCCAGTGGTCCAGTGGACTGAATTGTAGAGTCTGTAGATGTTTCAGGTGAGGTGAAGTTCACTGTATAGTTATTCATCTCCTCTGTGTTTGTCTTTTCATCTCAGAATCTCAAGAAATAAACAAGCCTATTAAAAAACAATCAAACAACCCACACAACAGCAGTGTTTTAATGTTAAATATGTAATATTATAGATAATGTCAGTGCAGGTCATTTTAATACTCCACAGTGAGTATATCTGCTCTACGCATCAACTGAATAAAGAAAAAATACACGAAAAATACAGAAAAAATGCAGTCCAATATTATATTTCCCTTAAAAATTTAACGGTTTATTTAAAAGTTTAGCCATCTTACAATTATTAATTATTAATGTTGAAATTATTAATGTTTGTCACCTGAGGAGTGAATGTCCAGCCTCTCTGGATGTACATACAGCTTTGTGCTGTGTTTTTGTAGACACACTTTGAATCTGTCATTAGAATTTATGTGCATGACTTCATCTGCTACACATCACATAAAACATCACATATGCAAATGTTCATGAAAAGACATAATCTGCATAAACAGGAATTAAAAAAAAAAAAAAAGTATTTTATTTTTATGCAGAATCTGCAAATCGGTAACACTGTAAATTTGTGCTTTCATAATTGGTAAAGTGATTTTAAAATATGGTCAGTAATTAATAAACAGCAATGAATAAATGAATAAAGCAATGAATCACTCAGGAAGCCAGTAATTTATTCATATGTTTGTTTCTGTAATCTCAAAATCCAGCTTTTTCCTGAACGTGGAACAAACAAAGCTGGACAACTGGAACGAAGCTTTATATTTCCAGTCTGGTGTTTCTACTCAAATGAACAAATTTCCAAACCTATAACATAACATTATGAAAATGTTTTTTAAAAGCACAAGGTGCGAGTTTCATCACTTTACAGTTTCACATTGATCGCCTTTCTGCAGTAATGGCATGAACCGATTCGAGGTTAGCCGCATTCAGGGTTGCCAGGTTTTTACATGAAAACCCGCCCAATTGCTATTCAAAAGTAGCCCAAAGTAGCCCAATTGCATTTCGAGGGGGTCCCCCGGATAAAATCGCGTTCCAGGGGGTAAAATACACGTTTTTTTTTTTTTTTTCGTTTTTTTTTTTGGGCGGGGTTCCCCTGTCAAATTTAGCATTCCAGAGGCTAAATGTTACGTTATTGTGGTAGCTTCAACCCGCTGACATGAAAAACAGCCCGTGGCAACAAATACTCTTTGGCAACAATGTGAAGGTAGTGTGACTTGGCAACACTGGCTCTATTGAAAACAAATGAGGGCAAATATAGTTCACATTGGTCGAAGGATTTTCTCCACAAAATGATAAGAGCACACATTATTTTATTATTCCACACATTTTATTATTTTAACGTAAGCGCTGCAAGCTCGCTTTCTTCTGTCATGTTAACACAAGCCATACAGCGTCACATGAACAGATTGCTGGTACGCAAAACAAATACCTTACAGAAATTCCTTAGTTTTATTGCTGTTACTGTGGCAGTCAACAACCACACAGCTTAACCCTGCGCTTATTTTTATATTTATTTATATTGAAAAAGTTTCCGTTTAGTAAATGAAATTGAGAATCCATCGTGGCAGCGTTCGTCGTTTACTTAGTAAATAAGTGGATATAATTCAACTTTCCTGTCACTGAACATATAATTTCTAAAGTGGTATTAAACATCACCACACTCCCTTCAAGTTTCAGAGAATTTTGAATTCGCTTCTAGCGCCATTCAGTGGGCATTTTTCGTTTTTACGCAACATCTGCACAACACGCAAGAAGCACGGTAACAGTCACAAATGTTTATTATAAGTATACACCACTTTATTTACAGTAAAACTACAATTTCTCAGCATTTTACTTGATATAACTAAAGTATTAAAGGCTTAGAAAAAGTTGATTTGATTGTGTAATGAAGAGGCTATATTTTATAATTTCATCTCATCACCTATGATTGAACTTGACACTTGTTTGCCAAGAAATTTAGAGATATATCAACTGACCCTCAACTCTTCTTTTTCTTTTTTTTTTTCTAAAAATAAACACAAAATGGAGCTAATCTGAATGTACATGAGACAGTCAAAAATATGCAAAAGTAAATCAGTGAGGTGGGGGATCTCTCTAAATAAACAGAATATTAATTTACATATAAATATGTTCACATCAGCATGTTTCAATGTCATAAAAAGCAAGAATGTTTATTTAGTAAAAACTAAGTAAAAACAGGGACTTACAAATTAAGCTATTCAACCGACAATGTTCAAAACTGAACTAATGACAATTAGTTGACAATGACAATGAGTGGTTTATGGAGAACAAATGCAGGAAAGTTTTCCAGTCCTGTGCAGATAAAGAACAGGCTGAACAAAACCAGCCAGAATAAAACATAAGAAACTGAAAGAAAAAAGGTACTTAGTAAACCACCGCATAAGGACAAACATGAATCCTGAGACAATAAATGGAATATATATAATAGACATAGTCACAGTAGTTATTAGAATGAGATAAAACGCTCTTCTCTTCATGTGGTTTTCCTCTTTTCTTTCTCTCCCTCTCTCTCCTGGCCCTGACTGCTTTAGAGCTCTGAGAACAGCCACAAGACAAAACAACTGGATGGAGAGATAGAGAAGGAACTGAATCAAGAAGAGGTATACGTACACCTGATAATTAAATAGCTCTGATGTAAACATGCAACAAAAACAGGAAGCAAGAATAATTATCCAGGCCACACTGGAGCAGATCACTCTATATCTAAGAGGTTTGTACTTTAGAAAGGTTACAGGATGAACCACTGCCAGGTAACGCTCGACACAGATCAGACACTGAAAGAGAGGACGACCAGTGATGCTTAGTCCTAATAAAAACCATATTACGCTGAGAAGTGAGAGTTCAGTGCAATACCAAATTACAGATACCAAAGAGTCCAGACAGATGCCAAGCTCACAAAATGAGAGATTGAGGCTGAAGAACTCTGATGCAACTCCACTTGCTGTTCCTGAGACGATGAGCCATATTATATAGGAGTGCGTAGGAACACCAAACAAGATACTGATGCCGTACATGCAAACGTCCAGGCTGGTGATTAACACAAGTGAATCATATTTGGAGTTTGTGGATGCTTCAGATGTGAAGTTCAGTATAGAGTTATTCATCTTCTCCTTGTTTATCACTCAGTCCAAAAGCTCACAAGAATCAACAGCAATGGTGATCTGTGGGGGGAAATAACATAGGGTGACGACAACTAATCAGGGATCCAGTACTTAAAGATTCAGTAGGTTAATACATATTTTCAATTATATGAATGTAGTTTCTCTCTAATTTATTATGCATTGTAATATAAAAACAAAATTCAGTCATTTCTGAATTAACTTTGAGTCTCGTAGAAATATACAGCATATTAATTAATATATAGACTCCCAGAGGATGTGAATATGTTAGACGGAAACACATAAGGCCACAAAGTACATTTACGAATTATATTTTCAGTGTCTGCATAAAATATTGAATCAAAAGCATCCTGTGGTTTATTATTGTGCAAGAAACAATGAACATGGTGCAACCATTAACCAAGCTAATGTAATGTAACTGTTTTCATGTTTAGCTGCTGTCCCAGTTCATCAGAACAGAATAGCTAAATCACTACCTCACACACAATTGCTAGTTTACACAAAATGATTTAAATTCATTTTAATATGTGCTGCTGAGGTTGATCAGATGTCAGTATCAGAAAAAGTTCCTATCCATTTTAAAATAAATAAACATATTGAACAGACTGTAACCGAAACAAGTCAATAAGTCAATGATGAAGTTATTTTCTCAATACATTCTATACTACTAGAATCCAATGAAAACATAATAACAAATATCTTATATTCTATTAATAATATCAGTAAAGTGTTTACTCTTACAGCCCATGTTCATCCAGAAAATATCAAGTTTACAAGAGAGGTTTATCACCTGAAGACTGAGTGTTGAGTTAATCTGGATGCATATAAATCTTTGTGCTGTGTTTTCCAGACTGACTTCACAGCTGTCCCAAGAATATGTGTGCATGACTTCATCTGGTACACATCACATAAAACACCAGAAATGCAAATTTATAATCCAATCAGGTTACAAAAAAAGAGAGTCATATATCAAACTAAACATTACTTTCAATGACAGACATTCATAAAAGCACATTTAAAAAGCAGTATTCGTATATCATCATGGTACACAGTACATTATTTTTGCATTATGCTAGTATTAACTATGACAACTACATTTATAAATTGTCAAAATCAAAAGGCAGCAATCTTAGTGGCAATCCTCAATATGGAATCAAGGAAGTGTATTGTTGGATAAACTATCTATAAACTATAGCAACCGCTTATAATTACGCATATTTGATAAACACAGAATAAATGTAATTTTATGGGAAAAAAAGAACTATTGTGCAACTGTAAGTCAGTTTGTGGTTGTGTAGCTCTGTAAATAAACAGTGAATAACAGAAAGTCTCACTAACATGATCTGAAACACTTTACACTGCAGATCACTCTGGATCTGAGAGGTTTGTACTTCAGAAAGGTTACAGGATAAACTACTGCCAGGTAATGCTCAACACAGATCAGACACTGAAACAGAGGACGACCAGTGACGCATAGTCCTTTTACAAAATTTGAGATTATTTCTAGACATGAAAACCGAATTGCCATTGTATAAAACAAACATAACAGACAGTTACCAATCTCACAAACAGAGAGATTGAGGATGAGGAACTCTCACGCAACTCCATGCAGTATTCACGGCAAAATGGAATATTATTGAGTTGAAAGTAAGAAATTATTAACGTTTATCACCTGAAGAGTGAACGTCCAGGCTCTGGATGTAAATATACCTTTGTGCTGGGTTTTGGAAACTGACTTTGAAGCTGTCATTAGAAAATATGTGCATGACTTAATCTGCTACACATCACATAAAACATCAAATATGCAAATATTTATGAAAAGACATTATCTGTAAAAAAAAAAAAAAAAAAAAAAGCATTTTAGTACGATGTGGAAGCTACAACCTGGACTCACTGTACAAACTAAAAATGTAAAACAATTAAAAATAAAATAAAATAAAATAAAATAAAATAAAATAAAATAAAATAAAATAAATACACAATTTATATATACACAATTTCTCAGCATGTTACCTGATTTAATGAAAGGATTAAAGACTAAGGAAAAGTTTTTTTTGGTTGTGTATAATGAAAAGCCTCTACCTGTCTTTGGAGTAGAATATAAAATTGTGTTTTATAGCAATGTTTTCATATTAATGTTTTTATTTTGTAATTACATCTGATCACCTACAGTCTTGACAGGACACTTGTTAACCAAGCAACATTTGAACATTCATCAACTGACTCTTAACTTTAATAGTCTTGCAAAAAATAATAAATAAATACATAAAATATTATACTTTAAACTTAGTTTGATGTACAGGCTAAAAACATTAGTCTTTGTACAGAGCATCTATAAATCTGGCCTGCACAGGTGCAACACATTAACACCTGCTACGCAAATGTATATATCTAAAATTTGTCAAATAAAAGATGTAATGTATACTGTACAGAATATATGTGATGATCTCTATGACTGTCTTTGAACTGGAAAACACATATACACACACACATGTAAATGTATAAAAAACACACAAAATGTATTACAGTCAAAAATATGCATAAGTCATCGAGATGGAGGATCTCTCTAAATAAACAGAATATTACGTTACATACAGCATGTTGACATCAACATGTTTCATTGTCATAGGAGTATGAATATTTGTTTAGAAGATAAGTAATAATAAAAACTTACAAATGAAGCTATTCGAAAGAAAATGTTTAGTAAGTTAGTCAAATTTAAAAAACTGAATGTTTAGTGAACAACAAAGACAAGAAAGTTTTCCAACCCTGTGCAAATAAAGAACAGGTTGAACAAAACCAGCCAGAATAAAACATAGGAAACTGAAAGAAGAAAGGTCCACAATAAACCACTGCATAAGAAAAAAAATAAATCCTGAGATAATAAAGGGCGTATATATTATAAACATAGTCGCAGTTGTTATGAGAATGAGATAAAACGCTTTTCTCTTCATGTGATTCTCGCCTGGTCCTGTTTGCTTTAGAGCTCTGAGAACAGCCACAAGACAAAACAACTGGATGAAGAAAAAGAGAAGGAATTGAATCAAATAAAAGCACATGTAAATCTGAAAATTAAATTGCTCTGTAATGAACATGCAGAACAAACAAGAGCCAAGAGTGATTATCCAGGCTGCAGTGCAGCAGATCACTCTATATCTGAGAGGTTTGTACTTCAGAAAGGTTACAGGATGAACCACTGCCAGGTAACGCTCAACACAGAGCAGACACTGAAACAGAGGACGGCCAGTGATAAATGGTCCTAATAAAAACCATGCCAATTTAATGACATGTGAAATTCCAGTGTAATTGTAAATTAGAGACAACAAAGAGTTCAGACAGATACCAATCTCACAAAAAGTGAGATTTAGGTTGAAGAACTCTGAAGCAACTCCACTTCTCGTTCCTGTGATGATAAGCCATGTAACATAGGAGTGTGTAGGAAAACCAAGCAAGATACTGACGCTGCACGTACAAATGTCCAGGTTGGTAATTTCCCCAAATGCATCATATGTGGACTTTTTAGGTGCTTCAGATGTGAAGTTCACTGTAGCGTTATTCATCTTCTCCTCCTTTATTCCGTCAGTCCAAAACCTCACAAAAATTTTATTAATATTGCAACCGTAACCTATAGAGGGAAATTAGGGTTATGTCAGGTAAAATCATTAAGGATTCAGTTCTTAAAAATTCAATAATTTATTGCGTATTTTCAATTATATGAATGTAGTTTATATCAAATTTGTTATGTATGGACTCCCAGAGGATCAAGAAGGAAACATGAGAAATATTTATGAATTTTCATGATCTGTATAAAAATACTAAAACGCGTCTTGTGGTTTATTACTTGTGTGAGAAACAATAAACATAGACATAGTTTGTGTGTGCAACCAAAAAACAAGCTAATATAATGTCACTGATTTTATATTTAGCTGCTGTCCCAGTTTTAATATACAGAATAGCTAAATTGGGATAGAGTTCAAGACTGAAACATGCTCAACGTAATACTCATCTCTGTCTCAAGCACACACACAATTTCAGGTTGCACAGAATTCTCAAAATTAGTTGAATGAAGTTTAGTATGTGCTGGTGTTTATCAGATGTGTCAATCTCAGAAAAAGGTCTCATTACATACACTGTTTTATCATTTTAAAATGAACGCACGTAACATAATTGTGACCCTGGACCACAAAACCAGTCATAAGTGTATTTATTTAACTGAGATTCATAGCTTAATAAATAAGCTTTTCATTGATGTATGGTTTGTTAGGACAGGACAATATTTGGCTGAGATACAACTATTTGAAAATCTGGAATCTGAGTGTGCAAAAAAAAAAAAAAAAATTTGAGAAAATCTAAAGCTGTCCAAATGAAGTTCGGAGCAATGCATATTACTAATCAAAAAATGAAGTTTTGATATATTTACAGTAGGAAATTTACAAAATATCATCATGGAACATGAATATCCTAATGATTTTTGGCATAAAAGAAAAATCGATAATTTTGACCCATACAGTGTATTGTTGGCTATTGCTACAAATATACCCGTGCTACTTAAGACTAGTTTTGTGGTCCAGGGTCACAACTGAGATTGGAAATTAAACAAATCCAAACACTTAAATGCAATTTAACGATACATTTTCAAAACATTCTATATTTTGAGAAAATTAAACAAAAATGTCTGATATTAATAATAACAGTCAAGTGTTTACTCTTATAGCCTATAGAAAATACCAAGTTTACAAGAGTTTGTCACCTGAAGAATGAATGTCCAGTCTCTCTGGATGTATATAAATCTCTGTGCTGTGTTTTCTAGACTGACTTCACAGCTGTCACAAGAATATATGTGCATGACTTCATTTGCTACATGTCACATAAAACAGCAGAAATGCAAATTTAAAATGTAAAACAAGAGTCATAAATCAAACTACGCATTTGATTATTTTATTATAATGACAGTGACTGACATTAATCCATGCACATTTCTAAGGCAAAAGTAGTATTTGTATTAGTATACCAATTCAGTACAAAGTACATAAAATTAATTATTGAGAAAGTCACATCTTTTTTAAGTAAAGATGGCACATATTATATAAAAACATAATATTTAAAAACAAAAATAGTAATTTAACTTGTAAAAACTGAACAATTTAATGTTTTCTTGAAAACAGAGAGCTTTCCAGCACGGATCAGATAAAGAACAGGCTGAACAAAACCAGCCAGTACATAACAAAAAAGCCCAAAAGTAAAAGGTTCCTGAACATAACGCTGAGTCAGAATAAAATACAATCCTGAGATAGTAAATGGCATATATATAACAGTCGTGCTCACAGTATTTATCAGAATGAGATAAAATGCTCTTCTCTTCATGTGGTTTTCCTCATTTCTCTCTTTCCCTCTCTCTCCTGGTCCTGACTGCTTCAGAGCTCTGAGAACAGCCACAAGACAAAACATCTGGACGGAGAAGAAGATGAGGAACTGCAATGCGAAGTAGCATACATAACTATAAAAGTTACACAAGACTATAGTAAACAAGCAGCACAAACAGGAGCCAAGAATAAGTATCCAGGCCACAATGCAGCAGTTCACTCTGTATCTGAGAGGTTTGTACTTCAGAAAGGTTACGGGATGAACCACTGCCAGGTAACGCTCAACACACATCAGACACTGAAACAGAGGACGACCAGTGGTGCTTAGTCCAAATAATAAATATTTTAATGTTTTGAGACTTGAAAACCAGCGATCAAGTACATGGGGAAAAATATTCAGAGAGATGGCCATCTCACAAACAGAGAGATTGAGATTGAAGAACTCTGATGCAACACCACTTCCAGTTCCTGTGATGATAAGCCATATAACATAGAAGTGTGTAGGTAAACCAAACAGGAAATTGAAGCTGTGCAGACAAAGATCCAGAATTTTCAGTGGCCCAATGAGATGAGTTGTGGAGAATGTAGACGCTTCAGGTATGACGTTCACTGTACAGTTCATCTCCTCCTTGCTTGTATCTCAGCTCACAATCCTATAGAAAATATAGAAAAAAGCAATGTAAATAAACCTAAATTTGCATGTAGGTTTAAAGACTTGCTTTTATGTAATATTTACTTTAATTTTATTTTTATTTTAAATAAGCACAGCCAAATTGTGAGTTCCTTTGATCTAAAACGATGCATTTTTACGAAATCTATTTTAGGGAAACATGTAATAACAATATAATTTATTTACTTAAAATCTCATGGAAATAAAGGGTGCATTAATGCCTAAAAATGCTTAGATTTGCAAAGCATCTGATTTCACCAAAAGGCTATTTGGTGTCCCATTTATACAAAAAACACTAGTTAAATGGGACAAATTCCTTTCAAGCACACCTTTTATGACATACAACCTCAAAAATGTCTCGAAAATCCTCACTGTCTCATACAGAATGCTCATAAGTCAAATGAAACTGAAATTCAGAACAGTTTAGTTAACGGGTCATTCTCAAGAATGGGTCCTATTAAATCCGTTGTCATATCAGTATTAAATTTACAAACTGCATTATTCAGATTGTGTGAAACAAAGTCAAAGATGTAGAAGAATTGATAACATTGTAAAACCCTAGTTTAAATCCGATTTACCAAAACTCTTAAATAAAAAAAGAATTTAAAGTTTGATATTGTAGTATTATAACAATTTAGAGTTTGCTTAGTCTACATTCATACAGAAAACAGTTTATAAGAAGAGTTTTATCACCTGAAGAGTGAATGTTCTGTCTCTCTGTATGTATGTGTTTTGTAGCCTGACTTCACAGCTGGCATGGGAATATATGTACATGGCTTCATCTGCCCCATAACATAAAACATCACGTATTTAAATATAAAGTAAACAAATGCAAGGTTAAAAAAAAGTCTCATATATTACTAAACATTTGAATGGACTGACACTGATTACTTGGTCCGAACATTCCTTTAGAAATGTGATAACATTGTATTTTGAAAAGTGATGTTCTTCTTTTGCGGAGTGTTGTTATAAAGTACAGCAGTGCAGCTCTGCATCATTAACCAACCGAACAATTTATCAAAATAGTAAAATACTAAATCACAAATACTTTAAACTCAATCATACTGACAAAGAAATGCAAAATGTCATTCAAATTTGAAATCCATTTTCTTGTCACTAATATTGAACATTATGAAGAGTAAACTGCCTTAATATGAACTCATTGCATTATATTTAAGAACTAGCAAGATATGAATCAAACTCACTGAGACTGCTGACAGTTTCTTTCCATGCATCGTTTTATTATATACGTGTTTACAGACAAATCATAACAGTGAAATCGGACCATAAATGATCTGTCTTGTCTGCATTATAAATAAGAAAGAAACAATTAGATTAAAATGGAAAAAATAACACACTTATAATAGCCATATCTGCAAAACACACTAAGAATAAATGTAATCTTTATGATCTGAGCCACTTCACACTCCAACTACAGTACAGAAGCCACATGTCAGCTTTCATTAAATATACTAACATGTTCTGGTGTCATTAGAACTAACACAATACAATATATCTGGGAAAAAATGTATTGCTTTACCGAAACCGGAAACATTTTCTGACCCGGTTCAGGTAAAGAACAGGCTGAACAAAACTAGCCAGTACATAACAAACAAAAGCAACAGTAAAAGGTTCCTGAACGTAATGTTGGCTCAGAATGAAATACAATCCTGTGATGATATAAGGCAGATATGTGATAATCATGCTCACTGTAGTTGTTAGAATGAGATAAAACGCTCTTCTCTTCATGTGGTTTTCCTCCTCTTTCTTTTTCTCTCCTGGTCCTGACTGCTTTAGAGCTCTGAGAACAGCCACAAGACAAAACAACTGGATGCAGAAGAAGATGAGGAACTGCATTGCAAACCAGTATACATGAAGATAGAAGTTACATGAGACCATATTAAACAAGCAGTACAAGCAAGAGCCAAGAGTGATTATCCAGGCCAAAGTGCAGCAGATCACTCTATATCTGAGAGGTTTGTACTTCAGAAAGGTTACAGGATGAACCACTGCCAGGTAACGCTCAACACAGATCAGACACTGAAACAGAGGACGACCAGTGGTGCTTAGTCCAAAAAATAAAAATTTTAATGTTTTGAGACTTGAAAACCAGCGATCCAGTACATGGAGAAAAATATTCAGAGAGATGGCCATCTCACAAACAGAGAGATTGAGCATGAAGAACTCTAATGCAACTCCATTTCCAGTTCCTGTGATGATGAGCCATATAACATAGAAGTGTGTAGGAAAACCAAATAAGAAGTTGAAACCATGCAGACAAAAATCCAAAATTTTCAGTGGCCCAAAGTGTTGAGTCGTGGAAAATGTAGATGATTCAGGTAAGAAGTTATCTGTACAGTTATTCATCTCCATTGTGTTTGTCCCTCAGATCAAAATCTCATGTAAAAGGCGTTCTATCGAGGGAAAAAAGTGAGAAAAATAGGTTCTATTATCTTTATTTTTTATATATTCTTATTGTTGTATCATTATTAAATGATAATAAAAATTAGCAAACTTCACAAAATTCAAACGGTGTGAAACAAGGTCAAAGGTAAATTTTAAAGGCAATTTATGATACTTTTCTATAAGCCCTAATTTAAATGCAATTTACCAGAACATTCAAATGAAAAAAAGACGTAAAGATCAAACATTCCAGCCTGGTCTGTTTATACCCAAGTATAACGTTTAGAGACACAAAACGTACATTTGTTTTCGTTTTTTTGTTTTTTTACGTTTTTACTGATGCTAAAACGTACAATTTAGACGTATTTCAACGTTTAAAACGTAAAAATCCGCTACGCATTTTTAGCTAAAAACGTAAAATATTTACGTATCTTTTATATCATTAAGATATTCGTAACAATGCCTTTTAATCATTTTATCAATAAGCGAGTTCGATTTTTAGCCCCTTAACCTACCCGTTTTATAGTGAATATGCATTTTTATAATTTTATTATAAAAGCGATTTAGATTTTTAGACCCCTTAACCTGCCCCCAAACCTAAACCTGCCCATTTGTGAATATAAAAGGATATAAAACGTAACTGACCAAAATATGCAGGGAATGTAATTTATTATTTAAATATTTTTTATAGTCGCTAATCCCACTCATACCTCTAAACCTAACCATAACTTTCTCTGTAGAGTAATAAAGAAAAATGACAGACAGATAAATGCAATCACAATAATTTATTTATTGCAAAAATAAAAGCAGTACCAAAAGCAGTCCAAATGACCACGCGTTGCAGCCGCAGTCCTGTCTGGCGTAATACAGTTCTGTATGTGGCGCAGAGCAGAATTTAAATTGTTAATGCTGATAAGCAAAAGTATCCAGATTATTTTCCCGATTCACTTGGTGAATGTGTGCGCGACGAATGCAGGCGAGAGCCAATGAACGTTCGATTTTCCTGCCGTAAAACATGTAGTTTCTTTTGCGGCAATATTTGAATTTGTAAAATGCACTTCAGCACGGGTTTATTGCTGTTGGTTACGGTTGCTGTACTTGCTGCTCGGGATGGAGATGAAGATCGCCGGATAAAGACTTGAATTTGGGTCTGTTCCTCGCATCGTATGGATTCCGAAATTTGGATTACAGCCACTGATCTATATAATGACAGTGATTACAGCGCGCAAATAAAATTGGTTTATTAAACAATTTAATAATGCAACTGAAACATAAGGCCATTGGTATGACAATTAAAAACAACAATAATAATGGAATTAATGGCGCGATTTCAATATTCATAAGGATTAGTTTTTAGGTGTCGTCAATACGTCAGTATTGTACGTTTAAATGCTGAAAATACGTAAGTATTTGTACGTTTAGACACTGTAAATACGTCTGTACTGTACGTTTTAGTGTCTGGAAAAAACGTAAGTAAAAGTACGTTTTGTAGAACCACATTTTACGTAAAATACATACGAATTATCATGAGATCAACATTCCAGTAATAATCTAGTGTCTAAATTCATATAGAAAATCATTAGAGAATAAGAGGAGTTCATCACCTGAAGAGTGAATGTCCAGTCGCTCTGGATGTGTATAAGTCTTTGCTTTGTTTTGTAGACTATCACAAGCATTTATGTGTATGACTTCATCTGCCTCATAACATAAAACATCACATATTTAAATATATGAATTAAACATAAGGTTCAAAAAGACCTAGTCATATATCTTACTAAACATTTGAATAGAGCAACAATGACTAACTTGAATTTAAAATTGTTCATCGGTGCACGTTTATACAACATTTAACTGACTCATATATTCAATACCAAACACTACAACAACAGTATATGGAAAAGGTAACAGCAGGTCAATCTATCAGATATTTATTGATCGATTTGAACAAGGAATGTTTGCTTTTCCCATACAGGTTATAAATGGCATACAGGTGTGATGCATTGTACACCTGATATCCAAATTTTTTGCTTTGTCAATTTTAAAGTACTGTATAAATGTGTTATGATGATATTTCAATTCCTATTAAATAATCTCCTTGCAGTCATCAGATGGAAAATATAGATATTGATGATGCAATTCACTGTAAACAACCACATCTAATTAACACACAGAATGGATTTAATGTGTCTGAAATAAGGTGGTTTAGTAAGATCTAACAACTAAACAACTTCATGATTTATTAAAAGTGAAGACAGGAGAGTTTTCCAGCCCGGTTCAGATAAAGAACAGGCTGAACAAAACCAGCCAAAATAAAACAAAATAATCCAGCAGCAAAAAGGTCTGGAACATACTTCTGACTCACAGCGTAAAACAATCCTGAGATAATAAATGGCACGTAGATAACAATCATGTTCACAGTAGTTATTAGAATGATGTAAAACGCTTTTCTCTTCATGTGGTTTTCCTCCACTCTCTCTCTCATTCTCTCTCCTGGTCCTGACTGCTTCAGAGCTCTGAGAACAGCCAGACAGCAGAACAACTGGACGGAGAGGAAAAAGAGAAACTGCAGCAAGAAGAACCATGTATAAAAATAAAAAAGGTCTACAGTAAACAAGCAGCATAAACAGGAGCCAAGGGTGATTATCCAGACCACAGTGCAGCAGATCACTCTATATCTGAGAGGTTTGTACTTTAGAAATGTTACAGGATGAACCACTGCCAGGTAACGCTCAACACTGATCAGACACTGAAACAGAGGACGACCAGTGATGCCTAGTCCTATCATACACTTACTCATTGCCTTGAGAATTGGACAATAATCAAATAGGGAGAGCAAAGAATCCAGAGAGTTCACAATATCACAAACAGAGAGATTGAGGGTGAAGAACTCTGATGCAACTCCACTTCCTGTTCCTGTGAAGATGAGCCATACAACGTAGGAGTGTGTAGGAAGACCAAACAGAAGATTGAAAATGTCCAGAACTTGCAGCACCCCAAAATTAAGAGTTGTGGAGTTTGTAGATGCTCCAAATGTGGTGAAGTTCTCTGTGGAGTTATCCATTGCCTTATCTGTCCCAAAAAAGCTCAAAAGCTCACAGAAAATGTAAAAGTTCTATGGAAAAAAATGGACAGGATAAGACCGGAGTTTCATAATACTTGTTTACAATAGTTGTACAAAAACAAAACTCTGAACTGGTCAGTGTTCTTTGGACTCTTTAAACATTTTTCACAATGTCTTCATTTTGTGTTCCACAGAAAATTATGACAGAATCTGCTGTCAACATGTAGCTACAGATTTGATATGAGCAACTGTCACAGTTAATTAAGCTGATGACAATGCAATATAAAATGTTCAATTTGATATCCAAATCTGATTCTAAAGCAGTATCAAACTTTACATAATACAGACTAAGTGAAACAAAGTCAAAACAAGCAAACAAAGGAGTAAGATCTGAAGTAAAATTTTCAATACAGTCTGGTTCAAATAACCAGAACATTCAGATATTCTGATTCTTTCAATAATAATCTAACGAGAAATTTACAGTCTACATTCATATAGAATATGTCTCACCTGAAGAGTGAATTTTTAGTCTCTCTGCATGTATATCTTGTGAATCTCTGTTCTGTGTTTTGTAGACTGACTTCACTGCTGCCACAAGAACAAATGTTCATGATTTCACAATCTACATGTCAAATAAGACATAACATATGCAAATATTTAAAGTAAACAAAATTATTAAAAAAAAATATTTAGAGTAAACACTGATTTTGGATTTGAACTTGTTCAACAAGGGATATTTTATACAACATTTAAGTAACATATAGGAGAAGTTAAAGCTTTTCACTAAAATACAGTAGGGTAAAGAAAAATATATATGGGGTAAAAGGCTCACCAGCATGGGGTAAAAGGCACAAAGTATTGATACAAATACTTTAGCAAACAGTTTTTTTAAAAAATAATGTTTAAGTTAATACATGTTCAAAACAATCACTTTAGCAAAGTCTATACTAATTTAAGCTTATTTTGATAAATAAATTATTTTTTGTTCAATAAATATACTGTAATTAAAATATGTCAATATAAAACATTTTTTTTTTTTTTAAATACAGAAACAAAATCATTTTAAAATGTAAAGATTCTGAAAGCACTGAAGGAGATCCCATAATAATTGAATATAGATTTACAGCAGTGCCATTCTCGTTTGCTACTTAAATCTACAACGCTTTTAAAAACATCAAATGTGACCCTGGACCACAAAACCAGTCATAAGTGATAAATTATGATAAAGTCATACATTTTTCGAAATTGAGCTTTATACATCATCTGAAAGCAGAATAAATAAGCTTTCCATTGATGTTTGTTAGGATAGGACAATATTTGGCCAAGATACAGCTATTTAAATATATGGAATCTGAGGGTATAATATTGAGAAAATCATCTTTAAAGTTGTCCAAATGAAGCTCTTACTAATGTATATTACTAATCAAAAATTAAGTTTTGATATTTGCAGTAAGAATTTTACAAAATATCTTCATGAAACATGATCTTTACTTAATTTCCTAATCATTTTTGACATACAAGAAAAATCAATAATTTTGACCCATACAATGTATTTTTGGCTATTGCTACAAATATACCCCAGCGACTTAAGACTGGTTTTGTGGTCCAGGGTCACAAATGTTAGATCAAGTAAGCACAGAATCAGCTTTGCGCTGCTGCCTAGATCTCATTAAGGATCAGACAATTTTCACGTGTATCTTGAAAAGCAACCGTACCCTACAATAAAAATTAATGTGCACCTTATCTTGAAATTTAAATATGTGGGTAAAATATTGAAATTGAAATTTTAAGATGTAAAGTTTCATGCAAGAATCTCTGTGACAGTGTTGTTGATGAAGTGTTTTATTAGATAAACAAATGACAGACTGGCAGCATAAATACTATCTAATAATATACATACAGATAATATGTTTGTAAGAAAGACAAGAATTTTATAAGTAATTGGTGCTTCACTCTGAATAAACAAAAAATGGAATGACACAGGAACATACTAACATGTTCTGGCATCATGAATGCTATTTAAAAACAATCGTTTACAGTTCTGCCATCCATTTTACTACATGGAAATATAGTAAAAAAAAACATTGTAATGTTTTATGGAAAGCAGGTGCAAGAGAGTTTTCCAGTTCGGTGCAGATAAAGAACAGGCTGAACAAAACCAGCCAGAACCAAACAAAAAAATACAGCAGTCAAAAGTTCACCAAAATAATGTTGTGTTAGTATTAAAAAGAATCCTGTGATAGCAAATGGCACATATATAATAATCGTGCTCACAGTAGTTATTAGAATGAGATGAAACACTCTTCTCTTCACGTGGTTTTCCTCGTTTCTCTCTCTCCCTCTCTCTCCTGGTCCTGACTGCTTCAGAGCTCTGAGAACAGCTAAACAGCAGAACAACTGAACAGAGAGCAAGAGTGAGAACTGAATCGAGAAGAAGCAGACATAAGTATGGAAGTTAAATGAGATTACATGAAACATGACACACAAACAGGAGCCAAGAGTGATTATCCAGACCACAGTGCAGCAGATCACTCTATATCTGAGAGGTTTGTACTTCAGAAAGGTTACAGGATGAACCACTGCCAGGTAACGCTCGATACAGATCAGACAGTGAAATAGAGGACGACCAGTGATTCCCACACCTAATATAAGCCATGTGTATTCCAAGAGACCTAAAAAAGAAATCAAGGAATTCAGGCAGTAAACAATCTCACAAACACACTGATTGATCCTGAAGAACTCAGATGCAAGTCCACTTCCTGTTCTTTTAAAGATGAGCCATAAAACATAAGAGTTCATCGGGAGACCAAACAAGAAATGAATGCTGTACACACACATGTCCAGAATGGTCACTGCTTCAAAGGATTGAGTTGTGCAGTTGGTAGATGTTCCATATGTGGTGAAGTTCACTGTTGAGCTGTTCATCTCTAGGTGGGAAAAAAGTTTGGCACAGAAATCTAAAACCCATCAAAACACTGTTTATAATAACCATCTCTGACTCTTCAATACATTGAAGTTGAATTAAGTGTAGTGCTGTTGTACTTTAGTAAAATGGTCATTCTTCAGAAAGGATCACATTATTTGTGTTTTTAACATTTTAAAATGAATGAATTGCACATACGTGACCCACAAAACCAGTCTTAAGTAACACAGGTATATTTGTAGAAATAGCCAAAAATGCACTGTATGTGTGAAAATTATCAATTTTTCTTTGATGCAAAAAATCATTAGGATATTAGCTAAAGAACATGTTCCATGAAGATATTTAGTACATTTCTTAATTTTTGTTTAGTAATATACTTGCTAAGAATTTAATTTGGACAACCTTAAAGGCAATTTTCTCAATATTTAGATTTTTTTGCACCCTCAGATTCCAGATTTTCTAAAAGTTGTATCTCTGCCAAATATAGTCTTATCCTATAACAAAACCAATGGAAAACTTATTTATTCAGCCTTTAGATGATGTTTGAATCTCAATTTAAAAAAAAAATTACCCTTATTACTGATTTCGGTTTTGGACCACAAAACCAGTCTTAACCAGCACAGGTATATTTGTAGCAATAGCCAAAAATACATTGTATGGGTCAAAATTATTGCTTTTTCTTTTATCCCAAAAATCATTAGGAAATTAAGTAAAGATCACGTTCCATGAAAATATTTTGTAAAATTCCTACTGTAAATATATCAAAACTTAGTTTTTGATTAGTAATTTGCATTGTTAAGAGCTTCATTTGGACAATTTTAAAGGCGATTTTCTCAGTATTTTGATTTTTTTGCACCCTCAGATTCCAGATATTCTAATAGTTGTAGTTGTATCTCAGCCAAATATTGTCTTATCCTAACAAACCATAAATCAATGGAAAACTTATTTATTCAGCCTTTAGATGATGAAAAATTTGACCCTTATGGTTTTGTGGTGCAGGGTCACATATATCAGACTACGTGAAACAAATTAAGAGTCAACAAAGGTACGATTGGAAGGTAAAATTTCAATACAGTCCAAATAACCAAAACACTCCAGTATTAAATTCTTTCAGAATCTGATATCTAATAAGATCATAGATTGTAATAACAATCTAGTTCTACTATTTACATAGATTATAAGAGTTTATCACCTGAAGAGTGAATGTCCAGTCTCTCTGGATGTGTATACTGTAAATCTCTGTGCAGTGTTTTCTAGACTGACTTCACAGCAAGAACATACAGTATGTGCATGATTTCATCTGCTACACGTCACAAATCAACAGATATGTAAAACCAAATAAATATTCTCAGATTAATAGCGGAGTAATTTGAATTTTGATTATTAGTCTCCACATTTAATCTTTATAAATCCAAAACTGACTTTCACAGGTGGAACATTTTAAACACCTGGTATGCAAAAGTCTAGTATCAATGAAATGAAAACATTAAGATAGGTGTAGACAGAAAATCAGTATTTTTAGTGGTCAAAGCTATTCAAACACTTCCAGTTTAATCTGTAAATAAGTAGAAGGTGTAATTCATCAAGGATCTCTCAAAATACACAAAGCGTTGAACAAACACACTAACATGTTCTGGCATATTCCTATTCTTAAATTAAAGTACTATGACTTCATGAAATATTACAATTGCAGGTTTTATGGGGAACAGAGACGGGAGAGTTTTCCAGCCCGGTGCAGATAAAGAATAGGTTGCACAAAACCACCCAGAATAAAAGAGATAATACCAGCAGACATAGATTCATCAAAGTAACGCTGTGTTAGCAAGTAAATGAATCCTGAAATGGTAAATGGCATATATATTATACTCATGTTCATGGTAGTTATTAAAATAAGATAAAACGCTCTTCTTTTCATGGGATTTTCCTCCTCTCTTTCTCTCCTTCTCTCTCCTGGTCCTGACTGCTTCAGAGCTCTAAGAACAGCCACAAGACAAAACAACTGGATGAAGAAAAGGAGAAGGAACTGAACTGAGTTTATCCATGCATAAACATAAATGTTATGTAAGACTAAAGTAAATATGCAGCACAAACAGGAGCCAAAACTAATTAACCAAGCCACAGTGCAGCAGATCACTCTGTATCTGAGAGGTTTGAACTTTAGAAAGATTACAGGATGAACCACTGCCAGGTAACGCTCAACACAGATCAGACACTGAAACAGAGGACGACCAGTAATGGCGAGTCCTACTAAAAAATATGTTAATATTGTGAGGCTTGAAAAGCAAGTAAAATGATCAAGTACAGTCAACAAAGAATTCAGACAGCTAGCAATCTCACAAACAGAGAGATTGAGGTTGAAGAATCTTGATGCAACTCCACTTTCTGATCCTGTGATGATGAGCCATATTACATAGGAGTGTGTAGGAAGACCAAAGAGGAAATTGATGCTGTGTACACCGAATTTCACACTGTCCAATAGCCCACTGTTCTTAGTTGTGGAGTTTGTAGAAACTGCAGATGTGGTGAAGTTCACAGCAGAGTTATTCATTTTCTCTCCTTGTCTGTCAGAAGATAACCAACCATACGTATAAAATTGTGTGATCTATAGGGACAAAATGAAAGGGAGTATTATTTATTTATTTATAGTTTTATACTGCTTACAGATTCAGTATCCTTACGCACACACACACACACACACACACACAATTGTTGTGTTTCCATGTTTTATGGGGTCATTCCACAGGCATAATGGTTTTTATACTGTTCAAAATGTATATTCTATCGCCTTACACCTACACTACACCTAAACCTAGCCCTCACAAGAGACTGTGCACACTTTTACTTTCTGAAAAAAACTCATTCTGCATGATTTATAAGCATGTGTCACCCAAAATGTCCCCACAAAATTTACTGGTATTACTTTCCTTGTTTGGTCCCCATAACGTGATAAATACCAGGTACACACAAACACACAGCTTACTTTTAAAAGTGCCACGTTTTTAAAACTTAAACACGTCAAGCGTGTCCGTCTAGTGTGTTTTCATAGAAAGACAATGGAAATGCATTTACAGAGAAACATAGTTTGACTTGTTGCTCATTTACGGAGCATGACATGCAGGGATTTATATATATATATATATATATATATATATATATAAAATAGTTCTATAATAATAATAATAATAATATATGTGACCCAGGATCACAAAACAGCCTTATGTAGCACAGGTATATTTGTAGCAATAGCCAAAAATACATTGTATGGGTCAAATGTATGGGATCTTATGGCAAAAATCATTAGGATATTAAGTAAAGATCGTGTTCCATTAAGATATTTTGTAAAATTCCTACTGTAAATATATATAAAAACGCAATTTTTGATTAGTAATATGCATTGCTAAGAACTTAATTTGGACAACTTTAAAGGTGATTTTCTTAATTTTTTTTTACAATTTTTTTGCACTGCCAGATTCCAGATTTTCAAATAGTTGAATCAATGGAAAGCCAATTTATTCAGCATTCAGCCTATGTATAAGTCTGAATTTCAGTAAATTGACCCTTATGACTGGTTTTGTGGTCCAGGGTCACATATAAAAATTAGTTCTACTTCCTGTACACATTTTGTTTGACCAATATAAAAACATTAGAGGTTTTATTCTCTTAAATCCTAATTAATTCCTTATCCTTGCCTTTTTATTAGAGTGTTGTGAGTTCATGAAATCGGTGTGGTTTTTGGGATAAACTATACAACGCCCTAAGGGGGGAGTCCACACACCGTGCTGATTATGAATAATAACAGCAGCATTCATCCATTAAAATGTAAAGTAATATCACTACTTAAATTCTTTGTGGTATAAAATTCAGCAGATCATGAAAGCATTAAAATTAGTTTTAGCTGCTGACACATTTAAAGAGCAGAGCGGATGACATGGGCAACAGTTCTTTTAAACACAATTCTCAAGACTGTTTATGACAAATTCAGCATAAAAAACTCAACTTGATTTTATTATTTTAGAACTTAAACGGTGAAAACATTTTTTTAAACAAGTTTCAATATAGTCCTTAAAATGTTTAAATATTGAGATTCTGTTAATAATAACAACCTTTACATTCATATAGAAAATCTCAAGAGAAGGCACCTGAAGAGTGAATGTCCAGTCTCTCTGTACTGTATGTTAATGTGTCTCTGTGCTGTTTTGTAGACTGACTTCACAGCTGCCACAAGAATATATGGGTATGGCTTCATCTGATACACGTCACGACATCAGATGCAAATATATAAAGTAAACAAATATGAGGTTCAAAATCTGATTCAATTAAACTGACAGCTAGTTACTCACCAAGACACATACGCAACATTTACAACATTTACCCATCAAAACACTCATAATGTAATAATATAATAACCATCTCTAACTCTCAAGCAATTTACAGTTGAATTAAGTGTAGTGCTGTTGTAATTTTGTCAAATGGTCATTCTCAAGAAAGGATCATATTATTTGTGTTTTTAGCATTTTAAAATGAACAAATTTCACGTATGTGACTCTGTCTTAAGTAACTCAGGTATAATTGTAGAAATAGCCAAAAACACATTGTGTGGGTCAAAATTATTAAATTTTATTTTATGCCAAAATCATTAGGATATTAAGTACTAAGTATATAGTAAGATCATGTTCCATGAATATATTTCTAAATTTCCTACCATAAATGTATCAAAACTTAATTTTTGATTAGTAATATGCATTGCTAAGAACTTAATTTGGACAACTTTAAAGGCGATTTTCTCAATATTTTAATATATTGATATTTTCGGCACCCTCAGATTCCAGATATTCTTGGCCAAATATTGTCTTATCCCAACAAACCATACATCAATGGAAAAAAACTTATTTATTCAGCCTTCAGATGATGTATAAATCTTAATTTCAAAAAATGTACCTTTATGACTGGTTTTGTGGTCCAGGGTCACATATATCAGACTGTGTGAAACAAATGGATCTTATTATTTTAGAACTAACAAAGTGAAAACAAATGTTTTTTGAACAAATTTCAATATATTCCTTAAAATGTTTAAATACTGAGATTCTATTATTACTAACATAATTTAAATTCCTATAGATAATCTCATGAGAAGTCACCTGAAGAGTGAATGTCCAGTCTCTCTGTACAGTATGTTAATGTGTCTCTGTGCTGTTTTGTAGACTGACTTCACAGCTGCCACAAGAATGTATGGCTTCATCTGCTACATTTCACAACATTAAATGCAAATATATAAAGTAAATAAAAATGAGGTTCAAAATCTGATTCAATTAAACTGACAGCTAGTTACTCACCAAGACACACACACAATATTTACAAGAGTGGCATTTATATGCAGGACTAAGGATGACAAAAACAGGTTTAAGCTGTAGTCTTATTTCTGAAAGAGTGTAAAAAACTCAATAGAAAATTACCCTTCCCGTATCTCACTTGTCATTTAATTTCTGATTGAGTGTCGCACCAGACATGCAGAACATTTCATGTCAGAACTTACGCCAAACGTGCAAGAAGCAATAAAATATAATTTTGTAAAAATGACACCGCAGTCACATTTTTGAAAGCTTACACCACACTTTATTTACATACAAATACTCACTAGTTTCTAGCTTTTAAGTTACTAACTTAAAAACTCACTAACCATCTTATGTGATATAATGCAAGGATTGCAGGCAAGACTGAACAGATCCTACTTGCCTTTTGAAAAGAGAACAAAATTATCTTCCATAAGAATGATTTCATATTTTATGTTTGTTTGTAATTCTATCTGATACCCAACAATTAAACTTATCTTGAGATGACACTGAAACTGTTCACCAAGCAACATTTATAAGCTGGCTAAGAAACAAAATAATAATTATAGTTATTACTGATATATAATTGTTGATTGACATAAAAAAACACCTTTGTTCAACAGCTTTCATTAATCTAAATCTGGTCTGCACAGGTGCAACACATTTGATACCTAAAAATGCAAATGTATTTATCAAACATTTGTCAAGTGAAAGACAAAGTCTGCACAACACCTGTGCGTGATAGGACTGCAGGTCGAATTGGTAAACATATATATAAATCTTATCTAATAAACACACAAAATATTAATCTGAAAGAAGTAAAATGAGTTGGTCAAACATTAAACTAAACAGTAAATAAGGCTATTCAAAAGAAAATGTTTAGTAACTGAACATAGTAAACAACTGAAAGTTTTATGGAGCACAAAGACAGGAAAGTTTTCCAGCCCTGTGCAGATAAAGAACAGGCTGAACAAAACCAGCCAGAATAAAACATAAGAAACCAAAAGAAAAAAGGTACGCAATAAACCAGTGCATAAGAACAAAAATGAATCCTGAAATAATAAATGGCATATATATAATAGTCATCGTCACAGTAGTTATTAGAATGAGGTAAAACGCTCTTCTCTTCATGTGGTTTTCCTCCTTTCTTTCTCTCCCTCTCTCTCCTGGTCCTGACCGCTTCAGAGCTCTGAGAACAGCCACAAGACAAAACAACTGGATGGAGAAGAAGAGAAGGAACTGAACCGAATAGAAGTATATGTAAATATCAAATTTATTTTGATTTGTAGTAAGCATGCTGCACAAACAGGAGCCAAAAGTGATAATCCAGGCCATGGTGCAGCAGATCACTCTATATCTAAGAGGTTTGTACTTCAGGAAGGTTACAGGATGAACCACTGCCAGGTAACGCTCAACACAGATCAGACACTGAAACAGAGGACGACCAGTGATGAGTAGTCCTAATAAAAACCATATTACATTTATGAGATGCAAAAGCTTAGTGCAGGAACAAATTGCAGAAAACAAACTGTTCAGACAGATACCAAGGTCACAAAACGAGAGATTGAGGTTGAAGAACTTTGATGCAACTCCACTTCCTGTTCCTTTGATGATGAGCCATAAAGCATAGGAGTGTGTAGGAAGACCAAACAAGATACTGATGACGCATGTACAAATGTCCATGGTGGTCAACAACCTATTGAAATCATGCATGGGGTTTGTGGATGCTTCCGGTAAGAAGGTCACTGTAGAGTTATTCATCTTCTCTTTGATTTTATCTCAGTCCAAATGATAATAATATTGCAACTGTAATCTATAGAGGGAAAAGTGTAGGATGATGTTAGTTCAGTTGGGCCAGATTAGGTTAAAGTTTAAGTTTTTCGATAAATGTCATTTTCAATCATACGGATGTAGTTTTTGTCTAATTTATTATGAATTGTAATATTCAAAAAAAAAAAATAAAAACAATGATTTATAAATTAACTTAAAGTCTTGTAGAAATACAGAGTACATTAATAAATTCAAAAGTATCATATGAATAAACAAAGATCATAAAGTATCTTCATGAATGCTATTTTCATGGTCTGCATTAACATGCCGAATCTTAACTGATTTCATATTTAGCTGTCCCAGTTTATCAGAACAGAATAGCTAAATTGGGATAGAGTTCAAGACTGTAATATGTGACCCTGGACCACAAACCCAGTCTTAAGTAGCACAGGTATATTTTGTAGCATGAGCCAACAACACGTTGTATGGGTCAATATTGTTGATTTTTCTTTTATACCAATAATCATTAGGATATTAAGTAAAGATCATGTTTTAAGATATTTTGTACATTTCCTACCTTAAATATATCAAAACTTAATTTTTGATTAGCGATATATATATTGCTAAGAACTTCATTTGGACAAACTTTAAAGGCAATTTTCTCACTATCTTGATTTTTTTGCATCCTCAGATTCCAGATTTTCAAATACTTGTATTTCGGCCAAATATTGTCCTATCCGAATGAAAAAATTGACCCTTATGACTGGTTCTGAGGTCCATGGTCACATAAGCTTAATCTGATACTTTGTGTCACACACAGAATTCTCAAAACGAGTTATATAAACTTTAGCATGTGCTGTTGAAGTTTATTATATCAATTGTTCTACCATTTTAAAATAAACATCATTCAGATTGCAACTGAAACAAATCCAAACATCAACTAAAGTATGATGTGAAGGTACATTTTAATACATTCTATGCTTTGAGAGTCTAAAGAAAATGAATTTATGTCTGATATTATAGTAACAATAACAATGTAATGCTTACACTTACAGCCTACATTCATACAGAAAATAGCAATTTTACAAGAAAGGTTTTGTCACCTGAAGAGTGAATGTTGAGTCTCTCTGTATGTATGTAAATCTCTGTGCTGTGTTTTGTAGTCTGACTTCACAGCTGTCATAAGAATATATGTGCATGACGACATCTGCTACACACCACATAAAACATCAGACATGCAAATTTATAATTGTAAACCAATGAAATGGTTTAATTTAATGATTTTCAGTGACTAACATTCATCAAATCATTTCTAAATCAAACAGTTTTAAGTAAAAGCAACATTATGCATTATGAATTAAATAAATTGAAAGTCAATCTCAGTGGCAATTTTCCATATGGAAAACCACATGAAGAGAAGATTTTATCTTAATGCTTAAGTATTCTTTCATCTCTCCTCTCCCAAAATCACCGCAGATCCCAGAGGGTTAATATTTTATTAAAAGCATAGAGAGGAAAGTTTTCCAGCTCGTTTCAGATAAAGAATAGGCTGCACAAAACCAGCCAAACTATAGCAATATAATCCAATAGTCATAAGATCCTGAGGATACTCTTGAGTTAGAATGTTAAACAACCCTGATATAGTAAATGGTGCATATGTGATAACCATGTTCACAGTAGTTATGAGAATAAGATAAAACGCTCTTCTCTTCATGTGGTTTTCCTCCTCTGTCTCTCTCTTTCTCTCTCCTGGTCCTGACTGCTTCAGAGCTCTGAGAACAGCCACAAGACAAAACAACTGGATGGAGAGGAAGAGGAGGAACTGTGTTGAGAAGAACAATGCATATGCAATAAAATCAAAGTCTATAATAAAGATAAGGCACAAGCTGGACCCGAGAATGATTATCCAGGCTGCAGTGCAGCAGATCACTCTATATCTGAGAGGTTTGAACTTCAGAAAGGTTACAGGATGAACCACTGCCAGGTAACGCTCAACACAGAGCAGACACTGAAACAAAGGACGACCAGTAATGCTTAGTCCTAATGAAAAATTCACTACTAGCCTGAGACCTGCACAAACCCCCGACCTGTAAAGTGCAGAGAGCAAAGAGTTCAGACAGGTACCAGTCTCACAAACAGAGAGACTGAGGATGAAGAACTCTGATGCAACTCCACTTCCTGTGACGATGAGCCATATAACATAGGAGTGCATAGGAAGACCAAACACAAGATTGAAAATATTCAGAACGATCAGTGGAGCTCGTGAAGTTCATTGTAGAGTTATTCATCTTCTTAACAGTCCCTCAGCTCAAATGCTCATGAAAAATGTATGGTTCTATGGAAAAAAAAAAAAAGTTTGGAGATCATAATCCTTATTTATACATTAATTTAAATGGATAGTTCACCCAAAATTTGAAAATTTAGTTTTATTAGTTCACACAATGAAAGTCAAATAAATAAAAACATGTCAATTTAAAAATCAAAATGTTTTTTTAGCACAGAAATCTCTTCCATTAACCATACATTAGACTTTACACAAGATTTTACAGCTTGATTTATTTACTGACATATTACACAAGTTGTCACACAAGACTGAATACAAAGTCAAAGCAAGTAAACAAAAAA
>JAHKKF010484773.1:0-16159 GCA_019740295.1 Labeo calbasu | reverse complement strand
TTTTATTTTATTTTATTTTGTTTTTTATAATAGTCATACATATATATTGTCACATCTCAATGTTTTAAAAATGCATATGGAGACCCCTTTGTACTTTTCATTTTATTATTTTATTTTATTTTATTTTATTGTATTTTATAACAGTCATACATATACATTCAGTCACATCTAAATGTTTTAAAAAAGCATATGGAGACCCCTGTGTATTTTTTGCACTATTATTTATTTTATTTTATTTTATTTTGCAGTCATACAGATACATGTAGTCATATCTCAATGTTTTTAGCTTCTGTTGAATATGCATATGGAGACCCATGTTCTTTTCCATGTCTTGCACTCCATCTTGCATGAACGGCTCCTCACTCGATCTGCACTGCCTCCCTGTGTGGCTTGGGAGATGGGATGATCCCTTGCAGAATATCCAAAAATACACCTTGCATTTAAGTGGTACTTCAAACTTCCCCTGGAAGGAAAATGAGCTACAATGTCATGGGGCATAAATTTGTGTTAATTTTGCATTAATGCGTTTTTAGAGCGCTGTTATTTGAATACTTAAATCACGATTAATGCTTTAATGCATGGGTTAACTGACATGTTATTAAGCACGCACACTTTATGTCACGTAAGAACGATTCCACGTGGGCAGCTCATCCAATGAAGCTCATGTGTTCTTCTGTGTCTGAACAGATCTGATTACACTGAAGGAGGCCCTGACTCACAGATTCAATTTACAGGACTGCTAGTCAATAACACCACAACCTGAACTAATCAGATCTGTCCCGCTAGACTGTCATAATAAGCGCTCAACGTGTTTGTTTTTGTTATCGATTTTGTTCCTCGTCTCCAAACCAAATGAAGCAACTTGTGAACAAAGCCTTACTTGACATTTCAGAATCACATACACATGATTCACAGATCCTTAAAATGATTTTGGTATCAGCTTACACGTAACAGATGAAATATAACTGCCTCCTAGTCTAGGTGTATTGTGCTGCATGTGTTGTCACAATAACAGGGGCGTTTAATATCGTCTTTACTAGAAAAGAGGAATCGCATATACGTATGTAACCTATATAGATTAAATACCACTAGAGACTAAAGGAACGCTAGACTCCTTCTGTGAACTGTAATGAAAAATATGCATGAGGTGGTTATTCAATTACCATTCCCAAAGCCGTGTGGTGTAATTAAATGTTAATGTTTTAGTGAGAGTGTGCAAGTTCGCCATCTCTGTTTAGTAATGAGCAGCCTGAGTGGAAATGTTTGAATAAGTCTGTCAGTTTGCATCAGAAAAGAAAAACAAGGAGCACAAATGGAGGTGTTCAGACCACACTGCTGCTTACTGAGCTGATTTAAAGCAGGTTGAGGGATAAATCTGCTGTGGTTTCATACACAGTAACTCACTATGACAGTTTAACAAAGAAAGCAGATGTTTGGCTTTGAACTTATGATAATCTTTAAACAGAACATTTGTAAAAGAGTATTATTACAGTTCCAAGGTTAACTAACGGGTTGTCTTGCCTCTAAGCGGCACACAATGAAGTGCTGAAGAAATTGTTCATGGAGATACTGGAGCAACAGTACAAAAAGGTGAAATTTTCTGGATTGACACCAGGTTCAGAGTAGGACTGGAAATGCAGTGGAGATCAAAATTAGAATCAGTAGTGTAACTTTGTTTTAAAAAGTGGGTGGGACAGCAGTATGTGTAAATTTCTGTAAGAAAATTTTGTTCATTTTAAATTTAAATGCAAAAATCTGGTGCATTTTGAGAGCAGAATCAAGTGACTAGCTCAAATGAAGAAATATGTGCTTTTGTAAACAATTTTGTGCTCTAGTAGTAATTTATTTATTGGTTGCATAGATGTGAATGTGATGGTAGGGCACAATTTTCACTACATAAATTCCTATAAAAAGCTACAAATGCTCTTCTGTCAAGAGCAGGGAGTGACTTTTCTCCTCGAATTTTGTTGTTTGATTATTATTAACGCTGACATATAATTCAAGAGACAATGAGACGTGAGTTTACAAGAAGACAAGGTCGAGACTTTTACACATTTTTTATAAAAATTACTACACAACGTATTATAACCTGCATACGTAACAGCCTAGATACGTTATGCAGCCTAATTTGCGTGCATAAGGGAACCGCTCTCTAAACGCGGGGTATTAAAATTGCTTTTAAATGCTCGTGCGCGGTTTACTTTCGATTTCGTTTCAAAGGAGAAGTCCACTTCCAACACAAAGATTCACATATAACGTACTCACCCCATTGTCATCCAAGATGTTCATGTCTTTCTTTCTTCAGCCGTAAAGAAATTATGTTTTTTGAGGGAAACATTTCAGCATTTTTTTTCATATAATGCACTGCTATGGTGCTTCTAAAACTTCTAAAATGCAGTTTAAATGCGGCTTCAAATGATCCCAGCCGAGGAAGAAGGGTCTTATCTAGCGAAACGATCGGTTATTTTCATTAAAAAAAAAAACAATTTAAGTACTTTTTATTCTCAAATGCTCATCTTGCATTACTCTCGTTGAACTCTTTATAGTTGCATATTGACGCCAAGGGTTTCCTTATTTAAAGCAATGGAGGACCCTAAATGTCGAAAAATGACGCTAAAGGGGTGCCTAGAGCATCAAAAAGCGACGCCAAAGGGGTCCTGACCAAGCGTCTGGTTCCAATGTGATGAGCTGGGAGTGTGAACGTTACGGCACGTTACGGCTCTGACGCATCCACCAGAGTAGATCGCGGCCAATCTAGTCAATGCTTGTGTTTACACCAACCACGTTTCGGCATGCGTTTTAACCCCCTATGATGCACACGTCTGCAGGGCGCGACTCCGACACGGCCACCGGAGCTGGTCACGGCCACTCTAGTCAATGCTTGTGTTTATACCAGTAGCGCCTTGGCTCGTTGAAGCATCCCAGAAACAGCTCTCCACGCTGCATCGCTAAAGTTAGGCTAATCCCCCACCTCGTCCCTACTCACCCCCCAAATATTCAAATTTCCGTAGGCGGGACTTATTTTAATGATATTCTAATGGGCCGCGTTGTGATATCATGATATCAAAAAAAAAAAAAAAAGATTGTTCCCAATTGAGCCATTCGTTGTAGTTCTTGAAAAGGGATTTAAAAAAAAAAAAAACGAAATATCTCCATTTGGAGCGGGCTTTGAGATTTGTAACTTTGTAGATCTTTTTTATGTCCAAACATACACACATAATAAGCATCGTAGGCATAATAGGACTCCTTTAATGAAATACTGAAAAAGAACTCAAACTCAAAATTAGAGAACACTTACAAATACCTCTAAGTTATTGGTGTTAACCTTACACCTGCTGCTAAGTTCTTTAATTATATGACAAACCCTATTTAACTGGTAGCATTTCTCCAGTTTTCACTGAGATTGCAGGCCACTCTAAGGTGACTGAAACCCTGCGACAGAAGGTTGTCCAGATGAAGGCCAAAGGGATGACCCTTTCAGCCATTGCAAGAAAAGTTCAGTTCAAATCATCGATTTCTCGAATATTGCAGGTTTACAATGACACTAATTTATTCAAGTCCCCCAAAAAGGCTGGTCATCCACACAAGACAAATTCGCAAGAAGACAGGATAATATGGACACTCTTTTAGTGGGGAATTGGTTCAACACTGCAGCTAGAATTGCTTGCAAAGTAATAGCTAAGAAACCCACTACAGTTACCAACTATGGAAGAGAGTGGAAGAAGAGTGGACCAAGATCACACCAGCCCAGTCTGAGAAGCTAGTGATGCTGAAATCATTCAAACCTATGGGCTCCACACTTCCTACTAATTTCAAACAGCTTTAACCCTCTGAAATTTTAGTTATAATCTTCTTTTTTTGCTACAATGGTTGCTGTTTTCCACAGAATTATGTTTTTTGTTGAAATGTCTTGGAAATGTTTTTTGATTTTGATCTCCGCTGTAGATGTCAGTTTTTTCACCACCATTTTGAACATTTTAATAATATGAAATTGTTGAGCACCAAATCAGCTGTGACACTAAAGACTGAACTAATGGCTGCTAAAAATCTGGCTTTGCCATCACAAGACTTAATTATGTTCTAAAACTATATTTATATAGAATATAGTAAACTATAAATAGCTCTAGTTCTGTTGCAGTGAATAAATGGTGTGTTTGGCTTCATAGGAGCACAAAGCAAAGAGGTGTTTATAGCATGCTTCCACCATGACTCCTTCTTGAGGGAGGTTCTTATCCAGCTCAACGCACACAGAGCAAGAGAGAAAACTTCTGTGACCTCAAGCATTCATATGGGATTGCATATGTTGCGTGCAGTAGAGCTACTCTGAGGCTTTATGCTCTTAAAGTGTGGTACTCCAAAAGTATGTTACACTTGAGGCGTTTTAAATGTTACATTGTTTTCCCTTCCCTCAACTGGCCTGTTTCCCAAACGAGCCTGATATTTAGGGCAATGAGGCATGTTCAGTGGAAGAACACTTAAACTCAGTTGGATCACTTGCTAAAAGGAAGCAGACAGAGCCGTATTATATAATTTGTGCAGACAGATCTGACAGTAAGTTGTTGTTGTTGAGTCTCTCTCCCCTACTGAGGTACTTTAGGTGCATCCCAGCATTCTACAATAAAACAGTAGTGGAATGAATGTAGAGTTAAAACACATTTCCACCTGTTCTGCTACTTTGCTGTTAGCGTTTGTGGATCTGGTCTTTTGCATTGGAATCGCTGACTGTTGAACTGTTCCAAAAGACGTTCATGCTGCCAGTGTGCAGAGGTCAGCCAGAGTTGAACACATGCTGTTCATTTAGTGAGCCACTGATAGATTCAGTGAGCTTCATCATGCTGATTCAAACTGGTAAATTGTTAGTTTGTCTTTTTGGAGTGGTTCAGTCATTTGAGTAATTTGTTTGTGAATCAAACTAGTTTCTCCTCGCTGTATGTTTGTGTGTTTGTTTTTGTGTGCAGCCCGCAAGAACATTATTTAGCCATTGTTATCTTAACACATTCATTTCAGAATACAATCTCACATTCACAACTTGGGTAATGATTTCTTTTGCTGAAAAAAAAATCTGTACAGGAAACCCTGACACTCCATAATGTGCTATCTTCAATTCTGCTTACTTAGATTCCCTTATGAGAATTGGGACTTCCGCATTTTACAATTTCATACTATGTGCTAAAAGAAGATGCCCTGCAATATTTGTATTGATATACCACCGTTTTTTATTTAAACAAAGCATTGGAATCATCAAAAATTCTTTAATTTTAGGGCCTACCAGGTAAAGATGGACCCCAGGGACGACAGGGACCCCCAGGACCAATGGTATGTAACATTATACAATCACTCTTTGAGTCTTTCTGAGACTTGGTCATGAACCTTTTGTCCTCTCAATATCTCATTTTAGGGAAGCCCTGGAGCACCCGGGGCTCCAGGACCAAGTGGATCTACAGGGCAAGTTGGTGATCAGGGGCCACCTGTAAGTATTGCATTACAGCCATGTTAAACAAACTAAACTCACAATGTTGTAGATTGCTTGTCGTGTCATCAGCTTGCATCAGCTCACTGATATTTAAGCCTGTGCTCCTCTATGTAAGCAAAGAGGTAAAGTGTTCGGCTCAGTTCTATAAATGTGGTTTTGTAGAGTTCTTGTTTAGTAAAAGGAACATTGAATTCTGGCAGACTGTCCTACTGCTGAGTCCAGCATTATTCTCATTGAAGAACAAGACCACCCAAAGCTGAAAAGAATGGAAACCAGAATTAAAAACACTTTGAGGTCATGAAACAAATTGGCCTTTTAGTTCCCTACTGAACTGATATAGATGATAGTTGATAAGAAAGACCAGCATAGCAGCTCACCAGCATGTTTTGATGGCAGTGTGCTGGTGTGCCCATTAGCCAGGAGAAAAATCCTTACTGTTTTGCTGGTAAACAGAATGAATATAATGGTTCTCCAGTTAGACCAGTGGTGTCCAGTCCTACTCCTGAAGGACCAATGTCCTTTTGAGTCAGAGGTGTCCAGTCCTACTCCCGAAGGACCAATGTTCTGTTGAGTCAGAGGTGTTCAGTCTTGCTCCTCAAGGATCAATGTCATGTTGAGTCAGAGGTGTCCAGTCCTGCCTCCGTAGGAACAATGTCCTGCTGATTTAGAGGTGTACAGTCCTGTTCCCAAAGGACCAATGTCCTGCTGAGTCAAAGGTGTCCAGCCCTGTTCCCAAAGGACCAATGTCCTGTTGATTCAGAAGTGTCCAGCCCTGCTCCTGAAGGACCAATGCCCTGCTGAGTAAGTGGTGTCCTGTCCTGCTCCCGAAGGACCAATGTCCTGTTAAGTCAGAGGTGTCCAGTCCTGCTCTCAAAGTAGCAATGTCCTGCTGAGACAGAGGTGTCCAGTCCTGTTCCAAAGGACCAAAGTCCTGTTAAATCAGAGGTGTTCATTCCTGCTCCCAAAGGACCAATGTCCTGCTGAGCCAGAGGTGTTCAGTCCTGCTCCCGAAGAACCAATGTCCTGTTAAGTCAGAGGTGTTCAATCCTGCTCCCGAAGGACCAATGTCCTGCTGAGTCAGGGGTGTCCAGTCTTGCTCCTAAAGAACTAATGTTCTGTTGAGTCAGAGATGTCCAGTCCTGCTCCCAAAGGTCCAGTGTCCTGCTGAGTCAGAGGTGTCCAGTCCTGCTCCTGAAGAACCAATGTCCTGTTGAGTCTGAGATGTTCAGTTCTGTTCTGCTATGAATGTCAAGCTGAGTCAGAGGTGTCCAGTCCTGCAGCCAAAGGACCAATCTCCTGTTGAGTCAGATGTGTTCAATCCTGCTCCCAAAGGTCAATGTCCTGCTGATTCAGAGATGTCCAGCCCTGCTCCCAAAGGACCAATGTCCTGCTGAGTTTAGCTCCAACCTGCTCCAACACATTTACCTGGAAGCTTCTAGATTACCAGGTTCAGGTGTGTTTGAGATAAACTCTGCAGGATAGTGGCCCTCCAGGAGCAGGACTGGGCATCCTCAAGCTAGAGTAGCATCAAACATGTACTAACTAGCCTGATCTATTCAGCAGGGGGATTTTTGCTTTGAAGGTCCACATGTGTAGAAGCTAGAAATCCACCTACTGTATTTATCATGAAGAGTCACTTTATTCATGCCTAGAAATCATTTATGAATGCTGGAGCGGACAGCTCCACATGAGATCCTATATATCATACAGACTTGAAGCACTTTGTTCTCAGGCTCACTGTAGTTTAGTTTCAGCCTGCAAAATCTTATACAGTCCGATCAGTCAGAGAGAGCCCTACAAACTGAGAAACCTCAGATATTGTTTGCACAGAGCCTTTGACTGAAATGTTTGTTTCCCATTTGTATATTAGAAGCACACAAGGGATTCTGAATTAATGTCAGTCTCTATGAGCTTCCTACTGCGTGACACCTATATTTAAGTTGGAGCTCTATTACCTTACATTTGTTCTCATAGATTTGTAAAGCACAACCATATGCTTCAACGCAGTCATTGAGGAACATCTGCTAAACTCGATTGCAGTGTGACCTCTCAACACTGATTTGAAACCTGTACGTCTTTCTTTTTATAAGACCTGGAAGAGAGATAGTCAGGAAGATGACAGGTTTATGACCAATTGTGGCCCAGTTTATGGAAGAGCAGGGCTTTGTTAATTCTACTACAATATAGATATAGAGCCATAACCTCCTGTTCCGATGTGTGAAATTACACGCAGTACTTTAAATAAACTATGATCATATTCTCACACAGTCTGGCACAACAACCACATATCCTCATGATGAGTCCCAATGCACCTTAGAGCCTCCAATGACTCCGTCTCAGGGTTACATCTCATTTTTACCCAGATGTTATGATATCAGAATTGTTTAGCAGCCACGGCGCTCTGGCCACAAATCCCAGTCTGTTTTCCAACACATTAGGTCAGTGACGCATCCATTTTATGTTTTTGGCTCATGCGTTTCATCCGTGATCGATTTGGTCCGCTCTCACATTCAAATCCCCCTCTCCAAACAGTCATTAATGTTTTTGTGTTTCTTTTTTGTCTTTTTCTTATACAATCACTGAATGTTTGTCTTTACTCTCTTTTCACAGGGGCCTCCCGGTGCAAAAGGCGAACGAGGAGAGAGAGTGAGTCTCCAATCTGCATCTAAACTGTCATGGAGTTTAGATTGGGGTGGTGGCATGTGGCACTCGGGCGGCGTACATAATGGTGGTTTATCAGCGGCAGGATTAAGAAGCTTGCTGACAGACCTCTTGATAAAAATCACAGCAGCAGCACTGAATTATAGCTCCTTTATTCACACTCTCTCTAAATGCTTGGGGTTTTTAATTCAGTCACTGCGGGAGCATTAAAAGTAGTACAGGTACAGCTAAAGCCCTCTTATCAAGCCTCACAGTCAGACTCGGTCCAGAGCTTCCACACAACAATATATTTGTGTTTTTAGTCTTCGGTTCTGATTTCTCCACTGCTGTGGTACCAGCCACCACACAAAGGGTGTGTGGAGAGTGTTAAATTAGGTGAATTAAACACCCACGTTGTACAGGCTCTTAGCCTCCCTTTAAAGCAGCTAAAGCGTATTTGTGTGTTGTTAGAGATTTTTTGTCACAGCAGCTTGTGGTCTTAATCCAGGCTGTACGCTTGCTTTTTAGGTGTTAACACTGGTGCTAGTGGGTTGGAAAATTCATTAGCACACAAAATTGACACAGAGTGTGGTCAAAATAGTCTTCACTGCTTTCCTAGTAATAAGAAAAAGAGAAAAGAATGGGAAGACGCCCGTGGATGAATAAAACTTCCTAAAGACCCACGTCTTTGTTCTCTCCACTTTAGTCCTGATGCCTTTGAGGCTTTTAGTAGACCACAGCCACTGAAAGAGTTTTTAAATGTTAGAAACGCTAGATGCCATTCTGGCAAGATGTAAACATGCCAACGCTTGCCATAATGCCACTGCCTCTGAAGGAATTTCTTAGCATGGATTTTACTCGAAATCCAGAGGCATTTAGAGTCCTTGTGGGGAAAAATCCCGGTCTGGCATTTGGTTTAAGCCTACGCTTATATGCGTTGCCACCTGTAAGCTCTTTCAGTAGCAGTGGTCGTCGTATCGGTATGTGTTGTGGTAAAAATAGCAATAGGTAGTAGTGAAATGGTTGCACTCACTGAGTGCAACCATTTCACATCATCGAAATAATGGCGCCTCCCATGGTCCAAAATATGTATAAAACGATGTAGAGGTTTTTTTAAATAATGTAAATATTTCATGGGTTTTCTACTACATATTTCAATAAGAGACATAATTTACATTATATTAAGTCATACAAAGTAATACCCGGGGTTCCCTTTAAGATCCCTTACCAAAAAGTAGTATACTTCAAGTTTATTTTATTAAGTGTACTTATGTATTATTTATTAAGTATACTTTATGTAGTAAGTATACAAATATCAGTGTACTAGTGGTATACTTGTAAGTATACTATTTCAATACTCCTTGGAACTAAATTGGCCCACTTTCTAGAATATAAAAGTATACTTTTATGTATACTTTAAGTATAACAGTAGTAAACTTTGAGTACACAACTAGTTTACATCAATGTTTTTAGCTTGTACTGCAACTATACTAAAAGTAAACTTATAGATATACTGATAGTTTACTAATTAAATACTTGTAGTAGCATTTTTAGTACACTTTGAAGTATAGTCTCAGTAAAATACTAGTTTAGTAGTTTTATACTCGTAAATTTTCTTTTGGTGAACTTTACATCATACTTTAAGTATTGTACTATGTCCCTATCTAGGATTAATTTGTATATGTTTTGTTATATGAATATCTGAACATACAAAACATTAAAAGAAAGAACAGGATGTCTGCTTGTAAACAAAAACATTTTATTCTAGCTTCGTGCATTCTTTTTTTTTTAAAAAAAACACTTGAATGTGGGTAAGTTTCATAAATAAAAAATGAAGAAATTACCAACATTTTGAACAAAAAGCTGAAAAAACACCCCACGAATTATAACTAATATATTTGAGTTGATTCAACTTAAAACTTTAAGGCAGCTGGGTTCCTTGCCCAGCTTTTAAGTTTAACAAACACAAATATCTAAGTTGTCACTTAGTACAACTTAACATTTCAAGTTGACTAATCTTATTTGTGTTGAATGAACTTAAAATTGTAAGGCAGCAGGGTAAAAAATTATTTTAAGCTGACTCAACAATTTTTTTTTTGTTTTTTTACAGTGCACAAGTATAGCTCAGTTCTATTTAGACTTTTTATATGTCAAGTATACTTTAATGTTATTTTAAGTATATTTCTGAGAAGTACATAAAAGTATACTAAAAGTATTTTTAGTTTAAAAGAAGTTAATAGCACACTTGAATAAACGTCTTTTTCGTAAGGGGTCCGGCAACAGTACAGTACTGTTTCTTAGTTGTAGCTCTCCTATTGCATAACATTCACACAGTGCCTATGGGTTAAACCGATTATAATATTTAACTTAAAATGACAGAAAACTGTGACTGAATCCCATGTTGTTTTTTTCCAAAGGGTGACATGCAGTCTCAGGCCGCTGTCCGTGCCATAGCGCGACAAGTTTGTGAACAGCTCATTCAGAGTGAGTTGAGAATGTGTATATTTTGTGTAAATATATTACTTAAACAAGTATTTGTTATGACACTCTTATTCTGAATTCATGACTCACAGGAAGTCGTCTAACCCCTGCTGAACTGCTAAGTGAATTTCTTTTTTTCTCCCTCCCCCTCAGGTCACTTGTCTCGCTACAACTCTATTCTCAACCAGATTCCCAGTCAGTCTGTTTCAGTACGAACAGTACCAGGTCCACCGGGTGAGCCTGGTCGGCAGGGACCTCCAGGGCCTCAGGGAGAGCAGGGTCCTCCTGGCAGACCAGGATTCCCCGGAGCCAGTGGGCAAAATGGCCGCCCAGGAGAGAGAGGTAAACATTTTTACATGTAAAATAACGTACTGCATCAGTAGAGACTGTGTACTGCGGATACAGTATGCATAATGCAACAGTACACACATGTTTTGAATTTAAAGGCATTAAATTGTTAAGGGACTAACTGTTTTGAAGATTAATTTGTAGAAAATAGTAGCTGAGTTTGTGAACCCTTGCAAATAATAGCAAAATTAGTATGTCAGTGGGGTATTAGATGCCTAAACAAGCTGTGCAGTGTACACTGCATTATTTTAAGTCTAGTATGAATTGTATAAAGAATGTTTAGTTAATGGCCCTCAAGAGAAATTTTGTTCCTGCAGCTTAAGGTTAAGCAGAGATCTTGCTGCGGTAATAATATTGAACATTAGCATGACCTCTATGACCCTATCTGTGATAAATTTTGCTAACATCTTGGCTGACAGCCCTGGCTAACCTCAGTACCACCCGTCCATCATAAACAATATGTAAACTACTAAGTCTTTATTATTGTTAATGTAAGAAAGCCAAGAACAACTACTTCAAAGATGCCACAAAGCACTGCAAATACTTTGCTTTCTTTAATATGTAATAGTTGAATTGAGGTCGACAGCCTCTTAAGCAACCACAAGTCCCACAAACTGCACTGAAAAAACTGAAATGAACAGTTTGTCTAAAAATCTTTGTTTTTGTCTTCTTTTGACTTCTCATAGAAAAAACAAATAAAAGAGTTTTAATTTTTCACTTTATAACAGAGTGTTGATGTGCAGAACAGTTTATTGAGGGTCACAGTAAGTAAATTAAACATTAAAAAACTATTTGTAATATATATGACTTAAAATAATCATATAGCTAATTTAGCCTTTGTTTATGGTGAAATAAAGTTGTAAAAAATCCTAAAATTATTATACTGAGCTGCATTAAACATTTTGGCTTATGTTTTAAGAAAATACATTCATTACGCATGGTATGGTCTTTATAAAAAACAATCGTTTTACTTATGTACATTTATTATTTACTTACGTTTATCATATGTATCATCATATATATGTTCAGTTCAGCAAATAAGAAGTTGATATTATATTTTAAACACAATAATATGTGTTTTTGCTCAAATTTTCAGAGAACATATTACCTTTGAAACCACAGCAGAATTGTTGCGCGTCTCCGCGCAACACAGCTGATTAGTTTCTCAATAAATCCTCGTTTTGAACGAATCGTGTGAATCAGTGACTCAAGGGCCCATTCATAAAGAGAACCATTTAGTTCATTCCTGAATGAATCAGCCGTTTGAACGAATCGAATGAGTGAATGACTCATAAAGACTTTTACCGCCACCTGCAGATTTTGTTTTTTATTTAGAGTATCATTTCATTAAAAAAAAATATTGTTAATTCTGTCACCATTTACTCACCCTCATGTCATTTCAAACCTTTCTTTTATGAAACACAAAAGAAAATATTTTGAATACTGAGTTGTTTCTCAGATTATCTTCTTTTATGTTCCATACTTTACGTTAGGCTGTTGCAGCCTAAATGTCTGTGTGTAATAAATTTTATGTTGAATTAAAGTTTTTTTTTTTTTTTCTGATACTTTCTCATTTAACACAAAAATAGTTTTAATCTTTTGTGGGTATTTTCACAGTCAATTTTATTTTGCAATTAATTAGACCAGTTAATCAATGCATCATGTAATTAATTAGATTAAAATTATTAATTGACTGACAGCCCTAATATGTATATATACATCTCAAATTATTTACATCAGATTATAATTTGACAAAGACTAGTACATTTGGCTGTAACATTTGGTCCAAAGCATTTTTTTTTCAGTGTGACTAAAAAAAAAAAAACTGAACTTTCTTTCCCCTGAATACAACTGGACACAAATTGCATTAGATCTGCATGACCTTCCTGCCAAGAGCAACACTCAGCCAGAGTCTTTATCATGAGTGAGTGTCCACACTGCTTAGTCTCCTGTCCTCAATTAGAAGAGCTCTGACACACAGCCAGAGCTTTCAGCATGAGATATTTCACCATCATTACTGCTTCTCTCAGGGATCTGCACACTGAAACATTCAGATATCAAGCAGAAACATGCAGAGCATGTTTATGATGCAGTCAGTGCAAAACAGAGCTGCTAATGAGGGATAACATAGGGGGGATATTTGTCTGTTTATGTTAACATGGGGCCTATAATGAGGAATCTTATTCAGAAGTTGTCTTTTAGATTGTCAGTGTTGTTCAGAGGTGATGAAGATCAGACTGCCTGTGGGGCAAAAAAGCTGCTTACATTCAGAATGTTCAGACCCTTAGAGACAACACTTTGGACAAATGAACCATATTTCAAGGAAATCTTATTATTCCCATTCATTTCAAGGTGCTCTTTGGTGTAGTTACAGCATCTGGCAGTAAAGGTTAATTGGATCAGTTGGAACTTGACCACTTACTGTTTTTAATTCTGAAGTTGACTTCACAAAGAAAGAAGGATACTATAGACAGCTTCTGCTAGATTTGTGTGAGAAAACAGTTGTGATTCCAGTTGTCAGTCACTTAAATAAGTTATTCCCTTTTGCTGTAACTCCCACTGCTTTCTTACTGACAGATCAGTCACATCAGACCTGTCAGAATGTGTTATGAACACCATCCAGGTCTTTTATTACTTCCCTTATGGTCTCGTAAAGGTGTGGGATAAGTTAAATCGCATGGAGGGAGATGGATGCGGCTTCTTCAGATGGGTTTGCATGTTCTCACAGATCCTTGCCTCTCTTTGTCCAGGTCTCCCAGGAGAAAGGGGAGAAAAGGGCAGTCCAGGGATAGGGACACAAGGCACTCGTGGTCCTCCAGGGCCCCCAGGTGAGAGACTGTTAAAATGTTAGATTTAAGACAAAATCAATGACTTCGTTGTCCTAAAGCCGGTAGTAAAAAATTAATTTCAATTCAAACTGGAAAAAGTAGAGCTCAGTGCCTTCCTATTGCACAGGCAACAGGAGTTTCCATTATTAAATGTCGTCTGTCGAAGAAAACACAAGCTTGCAAACTTTTAATAACCTCTGCACACATCTTGATCTGCTTTTGGTTTCTTTGATTCCTGTCTAGAATATCAAGCAGATATTGAAACAATATTTGGGTCAGGGAGAAATGTTTTCATATCGATTTTAGCAGTACGGCTGGTCGGTAGACTTTGAAAAATGTCAGCGCTGGCTCGCTGTTAATTGTGCTTTGATCAATACTCTTCACAAATGAGATTCATTAAAGCAACATAGCTGTAACGGCCACTGACATCTGAGAAGGATGTGGACTAGAAAAGGCTAAAACTTGTATTTTGTAAGGAAGAAATCCAGACACACTTTGGGTGTGGAGTTTGGCGGTGTTTAATGAGGCAGATATTAATGACTAATGTCTTATCCCACTCAGGGCCTCCTGGAGAAGGTCGGACAGGAAGTCAGGGTCCTCCAGGGAGACCTGGAATTCAGGGCTCCTCAGGGCGTCCAGGTACCCCTGGTAGCCCCGGTCCTGTCGGACCCCCCGGCTACTGCGACCAGAACTCCTGCATTGGGTACAACGTTGGAGGTAATCCTCTCCTTCTCTTCCTCTTTCTCCCAAACTCCCTCTATCTGACAAGGTTTCTCAGTTTCATTCAAACTTTATTCTATCAGGTCCATCCAGTGGGTCTCTTTTACTAATAATTGTGTGCAATTGATCTTACAGTATGTGTAAAGAAAAGGTTTTCGGCCAAGATTTCCACCAGATTTATGACATATGCACATATTTGTTAGTATGTTTACGAGTGCAGATTATTCTAAACGACAGGGCAGTAATTAGAGTAATATACACCCACAAGCATTGATACACCAATTTAAAAAACAGCTACAGCCAAATCCATTCTCCACTTCGCTTTCTGAATTTAAATTGAAGTAGCAAACAGGATGTAAAATAGCACAAACAAAACTAATTGAAATTCACCCAACTGTAATTTTTTATTAGAAAAGCAAAGCTTGTCAAGACTAGGTAGGGTCAATAGATAGACAGACAGACAGACAGAAAGACTAATTAAAAGGTGGATAAATAGGTGGATAGATGGATATTATAGATAGATTGATGGATGGATGGATGGATGGATGGATGGATGGATGGATGGATACTATAGATAGATGGATTAATGGATGGATGGATTAATACTATAGATAGATAGATAGTACAGATAGATGGATGGATGGATGGATGGATGGATGGATGGATGGATGGATGGATACTATAGATAAATGGATGGATGCGTGGATGGACTGATACTATAGATAGGTGGATACTATAGATAAATGGATGGATGGATTGATACTATAGATAGATGGATGGTTGGACACTATAGATGGATGGATGGATGCTACATATAGATGGATAGTATAGATGTATAGATACTATAGATAGATGGATTAATGGATGGATGGATTTATACTATAGATAGATGGATAGTTAAGATGAATAGATGGATGGATGGATAGATATTACAGATAGATGGATTAATTGATAGATGGATACTATGGATGGATGGATTGATACTAGAGGTGCTCCGATCAGGGTTTTTTGAGGCCGATCACCGATCGCCGATCACGGGAAGCTGTATCTGCCGATCCGATCACCGATGCCGATCTTTTTAAAGCCTTCTATTAATCATGTAGAATTATTTATTGTTCATATTTACCGCAAATAATGCACTGTCACTTTAATTCTGTGCGTGCAGCACAGACTCCACGCGTAAACGATCTCTACACTGCTGCAGATCCACCGCTCCTGGAACGCACTGCCAGACTGCAACCGTGTGCAGCTTGAACGCTTTAATCCGTTAGCATGAGCGCGGAAAAAAACGTACGCAAACGGAGGTATGTGAACGTGCGTTATGTGTGTACGCTTCAAGTGTGCATGAGCGCCCAGTCTCCAGGAGAGCGCGCGAGCGCTGAATGGTTAAACACTGGAAAGAATTAAAAAGAAATGCAGTTTACAAACTTTAGCGATTATGCGACACTGATTCAATTGTGCAAGTAACAATTCCTGTGTCAACTGTGCAGCTCGCTTATAGTCAGACACGATGTGGTGACTGGAAGCCATTTGCGCACTTTTGTGTGAAAGAGAGGGCGCGTGGTCATTCACTCGTGCTGTTTGTGAAATTACGTCTCACATAAGGTTTTCAAATTACTTTACAAGTTATTTAATGAAGAAATATGAATTGTACCTCACGTTCAGCATT
>JAHKKF010484762.1:0-11408 GCA_019740295.1 Labeo calbasu | reverse complement strand
TAAGCAGTAGATGTGTTAGGGAAGTAACACGTAACATTTTAATTATATTTTGCTAAAATGAACAAAATGACTCGAAAAAGATTCGTTCATTTTGCTGAACGAGACTCAAAGGTCCGAGTCGGTAAAATGATCCGAACTTCCCATCACTACTGCGAATCACGTCTAAGTTCATGGTCTGTGTACTCCGGCTCAAAAAGGGAGAGTATGGTGAAAAACTCCATCTTATTTTCTCCTACAACTTCAGAATTGTCCGACATCGTTGTAGCTTTTTGTCTGTAAACAGCGTTTGACTTACTTACACTTTTAGTCTTTGTGCGTTCGCTTTGTAAACACTGGGTCTGTAGTTCCGCGTGACCTTTCGACGTGATTCAGTAGTACGTAGCGTCGTGAACACGCATCCCAGAGTCTGTGCTACACAAGCTTTTGTGCTTAAAAAGTATACAAATTTTTATTTTCTGAAAAAAATGAGCGATGGTTTCGCTAGATAAGACCCTTCTTCCTTGTCTGGGATCGTTTAGAGCCTTTGAAGCCGCATTTAAACTACATTTTGGAAGTTCAAAATCAGGCACCAATGAAGTCCATTATATGGAGAAAAATGCTGAAATGTTTTCCTCAAAAAACATAATTTCTTCACGACTGAAGACAGAAAGACATGAACATCTTGGATGACAAGAGGGTGAGTAAATTATTTGTGAATTGTTGTTCTGGAAGTGGACTTCTGCTTTAAGGAAGACTGTTAAAAAAAAAAAAATCTTTTTAATTTATTATTATTTTTTTTAAATAGAATTCAGTCAGAACTGTGAGAAATAAAGTCAGAAACTCAGGGGGGAAAAGTGAGAAGTGAGATTTAGAAAAAAAAAGTAATGGAAACAAAAAACAAAAAAATGTAACAAAAAAATCAACTGCAGGATGATGTAAACTCTGTTTTTTTTTTTTGTTTGTTTTTTAAAAGGCAAAAAAAAGGGCTATATTGTAAGAAAAAAAGATACAATACGCTTTATCTGTTCTTCCACACAAGCGCTCATGGACTAGCAGCGGAAAAAAATCAATCACGTTAGAGTCTAAAATGATCAGTGGCTGTGTCAGGTGTTGATGTTTGTACCTGTGAGCTGTGCTCCAGACGCAGGAGGCAGCAGTAGATGCAGCGCAGCACAGACAGCAGCAGAACAGACGATGACGATGATGATGATGATGATGATGATGATGATGACGACGACTCTGTCACAGCAGCAGCAGCCGCTCCATGAAGCTGCTCCACCAGCATGGGCAGAACCTGACAACAACACAATCACAGCCATTTCAATACGTAACACATGTGACAACACAATCATCATTACACCTCTGTTTCCAAACACAGTGAGCTGCTTTACCATCCACCATCTGCTCTCCATTCAACACCTGCACAATTACGACTCATTTATTTTTAATTTAATAGAATGCACATCAAAAACACTAATTATTTTGCAGGAGGTGAAAAGTGAAATTAAATTTTGTTTTTATTTTCGTCTATTGTCTTTCCTTTAATGTTTTATGCTGATTTTAATACTTTTTTATATTTCTAATTGTTTATCTGTATTTTTGTTGTCATTTTTTTATGATATATAAGCATTATGTAAACAGTTGTTTTGTTTTAAAAAAGGGCTTCATAAAAACAAAAATACTCAAAAAAAATTCAAAAAGATTCATTTTGATGCCCTCATTATAATTACTGATGCCACTACATTAATGATTAAAAAGTAAATAAGTAAAAATGATATATATATATATATATATATATATATATATATATATATATATAATTTACAAATGTTTATGTATTTATTTATTATGTTATTTTTTAATTGTGCAGCTCTAACCAACAATGAAATGTCAAAAAAAAAAAAAGAAAATAACATTTTTCTAATGGTTTAAAAACATGCTGCAAACCCCACAAACTCAGAATTAACTCCATTATTTTTTTTTTTTATAAAAAATGTCTGTTTTCAGAATCATTCATAAAGCTGCTTATATGTGACTGGAAAAAAGACTAGTTTAACAGAATGGAACTGAATACAGTGTAAATACACCTTAAATTTAGTTTTATTTATTTCCATCTACTGTATTTCCTTTATTGTTTGAATCAGATTGTTGCAACGGCTGTCAGTTTCTTTCATTTCTAATTGTTTATCTGTTTTTTGTATAATTTTTATTTATGATATGTAAGCATTATATTTATATGAACAGTTGTTTTGGTTCATGAAAAAAAATACTCAAAAGTGTGAGCTGAGTTTAAAAATATTCAAGCCAATACTAATTTAACACTTGTTAAGTAATTCTTGAAGTGTAAATAATTCATAAAAATAAATCACTAAAATACATATAAATTATATTATTTATTATATATATATATATATATAAAAATATATATAATTTTTATTATTTATTTGTATTTTTATTTTTTATTTTATTTTATTTTTTTCCAACTGTGCAGCTTTAACCAGAACCAGCAGCAATACAATGTCAAAAAAAAAAAAAATCTACATTTTATAATGATTTAAAAACACGCTGCGAAACCCATGAACTCAAAATTAACTTTGTTTTAAAGAAAAAAATATTTGTTTTCAGAATCATTCATAGCGCTTTTTTCTTCTTATGTGTGGCTGTAAAAAATAACTCTAGCAATCAACCAATGAGTAAAATCAATCCTGCCGTACATTATATCACTCAGAAACGTGTCCGACTACAGCCGTTAATCTAATGAGTTTAATGAATCTGCGCTGATTCTCATTTGTTGTGAAACAAAACAAACACAAGTGAAACATCTGGACTCCTTACAGTAATGAGAGCGAGGTGTTTCCACATGTTGCGATGTCAAGAAATCAATGTTTTTCAAAACAGGCTTCATTTTGATCCAACTGAAATGTGATCTGAATGCATTTTCATAAACTCTGTCAACGGTCTGTAAGAAAACACATCTGACAAACCCTGGCGCATCTCTCGTGCGGCGAAGGCCGTGGGACGCTGAGGTTCGTCCCGTCTCTGACCTCCATCAGCTGACCGTCCACCAGCCAATCCAACAGCAGCGCCAGCAGCTTCAGCGACGACCCGTGTGCGACGGCCTGATGACAAACACACACAGCACAGCAGCTCCATTACTCCTCATTACAGTTCCCAGCATGCTTTCTGATGAACAGAACTCCTCTGATTGAGCGCTGCAATCACAGGTGGCAGGAAGGCGCTGCTGATTGCGACGACTGCAGCTCCGCTGTGTAAACAGCTTCATCAACACTCGCTCGTCACATCAAACGCTGAACAGACACGCTGTGTTTGCGCTCGACTTACCTTGCCCGCTGCTTTATTTGACTGAGGTTTCTCTGGTTTGAAGGGTTTGGGATCGGACGCTTTAGGAACAGACGTTTCTCGGCTCCTGTGTGTCGTGAAGGACTCGTACTTTCTCTGTGCAAAAACAAACATACGTCAGCTTTATTTTAAAGTCAACGCCTCGGTTACACACGAGCTAAAAGCTTCAACAAACAGAAGAGAGATTTCTGAATACACTACTGTTTGGATTTGTTATGATTTTTAAAATGATTTTAAAAGAAGTCTCTTTTGTTCACAAAGCATTTATTCGATCAAAAATACTGTAAAAAAAAAAAAAATTAATATTTTTTATAAATTAAATAAGCTGTTTACTATGTGAATATGTGTTAAACTGTAATTTATTTCTGTGATGCGCAGCTGAATTTTCAGCATCATTACTCCAGTCTTCAGTGTCACATGATCCTTCAGAAATCATTCTAATATGCTGATTTGCTGCTCAACAAACATTTATGATTATTAGCAATGTTAAAAACAGTTGTGCTGCACAATATTTATGTGGAAACTGGCATACATTTTAGGATTCACAGATGAACAAAGTTCAAAAGAGCAGCATTTATTTGAAATGGAAATATGTTGAAACATTATAAATGTATTTATTGACAACTGTGAACAATTTAATGCGTCCTTGATGAATAAAATAATAATTACATTTTTGAATGGTAATTTATCACGGCTTTATGAAAACCCAAATGAAAAGAGAAAATAAGAAAATTATCAAATGTCATGAACCACCTACATATGTTTCCACAAAAAAAAAATATATATATATATTTAATTTTTTTATAATTTATAATACATACATTTCAATTCATCTGTGAATCCTGAAAAATAAAATGCATGACAGTTTCCACAAAAGTATTATTATATGGAATCCCCAGAGTGAAAATAATTCTGAATATTTTTTAATCATACACACAAAAAAAAACTACCAAAAAAAAAAAATTTATATATATATATATATATATATATATATTTATTTATATTTATTTTTTTTTTTGTTTGTTTGTTTTTGTTTTTTGTGGAAACTGTAATACATTACCATTCAAAAACTGATACATTAACATTTAAAAAATTTTCTATTCATCTATGAATCCTGAAAAATACAATGCATGACAAAGGGATCATGTGACGCTGAAGGCTGGAGTAATGATGCTAAAAACTCAGCTTTGATTACAGAAATCAATTCGGGTTTAACAGATATTCACATAGAAAACAGTTATTTTAAAATTGTAATAATATTTTACTATTTTTCTGTATTTTAGATCAAATAAATGCAGCTTTAATGAGCAGAAGAGACTTCTAAATCAAGATCATTAAAATGTAAAACATTAAAACATCATCGGAAGTGAATGTATTAGAAATACATTGGTCTCGTACCTGCAGGTTCTCCAGTCGAGCTTGAACTTTCCGCGATTGACATTCCAACTTCCTGTTCTGCTCGCTGACCTCATTAAGCTGCACAAACGAACTGTGGTTACTCATCATCACAGACAGAATCAAACACACGTGCAGCTCAGACGACAGTCGACAGCCTCACTGTAACATCAACAACACTGAGAGTAAACGCATATACAGTATATACAGTGTGACGACAGACACGAGTCCAGATTTACACCACAGGACGTGAAATAAAACACGACGAGATGAGAAACAGCTCATTATTAAGGGCTGTTTGTCAGATAGTTTTAGTGTTTATGGTTCATCAAAATCCAAATGAAAAGAGAAAACAATCAAATGACATGAAACACCTTTCATTCACTGCATTTTATAAACAGACATTACCACATGATTATTTCACAAACAATATATTATTTCATGAGTATATTTCTAGAGTAAAAGTAATTATGCATATTTTTAATTATAATTTTTAATTTTAAAATATTTACACTACCAGTCAAACGTTTTTGAACAGTAAGATTGTTAATGTTTTTAAAGAAGTCTCTTCTGCTCACCAAGCCTGCATTTATTTGATCCAAAGTACAGCAAAAATTGTGAAATATTTTTACTATTTAAAAAACGGCTTTCTATTTGAATATTTTAAAATGTAATTTATTCCTGTGATCAAAGCTGAATTTTTAACATCATTACTCCAGTCACATGATTATTCAGGAATCATTCTAAATTTGCTGCTCAAATTATTAAAAAAATTATTATTATTATTATTGTTGTTGCTAAAAAAAACAGCTGAGAAGAATTTTTTCAGGTTTCTTTGATGAATAGAAATTTCAAAAGAACAACATTTATCTAAAATAGAAATCATTTTTAACATTATAAAATGTTTTTATCATCACTTTTGATCATTTCAAAGCATCCTTGCTAAATTAAAGTATTAATCTCTAAACAAAAATTATACTGACTTTAAGCTCTTGAATGGTATAGTGTTTTTAATTAGGCTTAAGCTTTTCATTTCAGATAAATGCTGATCTTTGGATCTTTCTATTCATCAAACAATCCTGAAAAAAATGCAGTCAACTGTTTTAAATATTAATAATAATAATAAAAAAAAAAAATCAGCATATTAGAATGATTTCTGAAGGATCATGTGACACTGAAGACTGGAGTAATGACGCTGAAAATTCAGCTTTTAAATCACAGAATAAATTACATTTTAAAATATACTCAAACTGAAAGCAGTTATTTTATTTTGGATCAATTAAATGCAAGCTTGGTGAGCAGCAGAGAATTCTTTTAAAAAAAAAAAAAAACATTAAATATCTTACTGTTCAAAAACTTTTGACTGGTAGCGCATACATCATGCTTTTTAACGCATAATTGATGACAAATATCTCACCTGTTTCTTCATAGAATCATTTAATTCCTTAATGGAGTCAAAACTGGCCTTCATCCTCTTATTCTCTTTAGTTTTCTGCTTCAGAGCTGCTTCAAGCTCACTTTTCTCTTGCTGATATTGCTGCAGGAAAAAAACAATTATATTTGGGATGGATTATTCATCATTTCATTCAGTCAATTTATTTGCTTAATAATTCAGTGTGGTTGTTGTTTTTTAATACCATGTCAACTTCTTTGTCAATTTTCATAACCATATGTGACCCTGGACCACAAAACCAGTCATAAGGGTCAATATTTTGAAATCATCTGAAAATTGAATAAATAATATTTCCACTGATGTATGGTTTGTTATGATAGGACGATATTTGTCTGAGATACAACTATTAGAAAATCTGGAATCTGAGGGTGCAAAAATATCTAAATATTGACAAAATCACTTCTTAGCAATGCATATTACTAATCAAAAATTTAAATTTGATATATTTACAGTAGTAAATTCACAAAATATCTTCATGCAACATGATCTTTACTTAATATCCTAATGATTTTTTGGCATAAAAGATAATTACGACTCATTTTTCCTCCAAACTGTAAAATTGTAACTTGTATTAACATGATTAAAAACCTTTTTAAGCATATCAACAGACTAAAACCAGCAGAATGACGCAGTGTTTGACTGTTTGTGTACTGCACACCGTAGAGGATGTGTCAGATGGTGGTGTGAGTGAATGAGGGTCGTCTGAGAGGTGATGCAGACCTGCTGCAGGCTCTGGACGCGAGTCAGCACTTCCTGCTGGGCTCCTCTGAGTCTGTGAACGCTGCGCTGCTGCTGCAGGAAGGCATTCTCTCTCTGCTGCAGATCACGCTCTCGCTCACACAGCTCCGCCGCCCACGCCTGCTGACTGACACGCTCCGCCTGACACATCACACACACAATCACAAACACACAACCAGATAACACTGATATGACAACTACAGGCTGATAATTAAGTGATAGTTTACCACGTCCTTTTAATGTTTTTTAACATTGAAGTCTCTTCTGCTCATCTACGGCTGCATTTATTTGATCAAAAATACAGAAAAAAAATGTAAAATTGCAAAATGTTATTATTATATCAAATAATAGTTTTTATTTGAATATACTTTAAAATATAATTTATTCCTGTGATGCAAAGCTGAATTTTCATCAGCTGTTACTCCAGTCTTAAGTGTCACATGATCCTTCAGAAATCAGAACAATATGCTGATTTATTATTAGAATTATCAGTGTTGGAAACAAATATTTTCTGGAACCTGCGACTCTTTTTTTCAGGATTCTTTGATCAATTAAAAAGAACATTTATTTAAAATAGAAATGTCTTCTAACAACATACACTACTGCTCAAAAGTTTGGGGTCAGTACATTTTTATTCTTTCATTTTTTGAAAGAAACTAATACTTTTGTGTCAACAGATTTTAATTACAATATAGATTACAATATTAGATACAATATAGATAAAGACATTTGTAATTTGCTTAATTATATGCAACATTTCTTTCCCCAAAAACTGTGAAAATATATTGTTTTCTGTCTGTTCTAAGTATTTTCTGAATTATGGAGTGACAAAAATAAGACACCCAAAATTCCCTCTCAAACAACATTTGACTCTAAAATGTCAAAAAAAAATGAAACAAGAATTTTGAAACCGACTTTTTGTATACTTCATAGAAATGTATGCAAATTAGAGCATATTGCATTAAATAATGCATCACTTGCATGTAAACCTAACATTTTAGAAAACTTGTTTGCAATTATAAATGTAATCAGACAACTGGGTGAGGTGATAAGGATTTAATTTTTCTACCCTAGTCTCTTGCCTTAAGCAATAAAAAATGATCTTTTATGGATTTAGTTTGACACACACAGATCATTTCACACTGTTTCCTCCTGCAGAGCAGAGTGTCTCACCTGCAGTTTCTCATAAATGTGCAGCATCTCCTGATACACATGCACTGCTGCTGCTGCGCTGCTCCGGCTTTCATCCGCGTCGTCCTTCCCTCTGCCGTTCAACACCGAGGAACTGGACGATCGGGCCAGATTGGATGGTAAAGTCACATCTGGAGAGGCATAAACAAGCAAAAATCAGCGTGAAACGACTCTCTGCGCTCCGTCTGATCTGAGTCTGATTCTCAGTGCCGTGTGACCTGTCTCTGTGCAGAACACGTTCGTTTCGTCAGGAGAAGCATCTTCGTCACTCGGCTCGTCTTCAGCGCCGTCTGGTCTGCTGGAACAAAAGACAGCAGTGAATTCACTGCAATATTAATAATGTTAAATATAGCAGATGATATTCGACCTTTGTGGATGGTCTGAAAGCGTCCTGTAGATGTCTCTGAGGGTCGTATGATAGTCTCTCGTGTGTCCTGCAGCGTCACACATGAAACACGTCACTGATGAGGGATTTGACACGTATGATCTGTGCGAACGTCCATCATTATACTCACCTCTACCTTCATCATTAGCCGACGCATCTGGAACCTAAAGAAATATTAGTTATTCTATTCATAAAAGAATCTTGAAAAAATGTGCTCATCTGTTTTCAACATTGCTAATATTCAGAAATGTTTGTTGAGCAGCAAATCAGCATATTAGAATGATCTCTGAAGACTGGAGTAATGATGCTGAAAATTCAGCTGCACATCACAGAAATAAATTACAGTTTAACACATATTGATATAGAAAACAGTGTTTTAAATTGCAAAAATATTTCACAATTTTACTGTTTTTGCTGTACTTTGGATAAACAAATACAGGCTTGGTGAGCAGAAAAGACTTTTTTTAAAACACATTAAAATCTTACTGTTTAAAAACATTTGACTGGTAGTGTACAAACACCACATTTCACAGTTTAATTCCTCTTATATTCTTAAGATTTGTTCATATTTCATTCACACAGATTTATACAACATTTGACTCTTAAAAACATGGTGAAAATGTGTTTGTTTTCTGTCTGTTGACAGTCTTTTCTGATTATGGAGTCATAAAAAGACAAATCCAACACACCCTCTGGAAAAACCTTTAATTTTAATATGACAATAAAAATTATATTAGAATTATATATTCCTCCATAACACAAAATTAAAACTAGACCTATAAGAACACAATTATATTTCCCTTCGTCAGAATGAAACGCTCGTTTATGGATCGTCAGTCAGTCAGTTCTGATAAACACCAAACATCCAACACAAAACTGAGCGAGTAAACTCACCTGATTCCTTCTCTGTAAATATTTCTGCTTCAATATTTCGATTCTTTCGTCGAGATCCGAATCAGATTCGTTATTCATGTTCTTTCAAAACAACCGCCGCTCGTCTCTAGTAAACACTCGCCTCAGTCACCGGAAGTGACTACTCAGCACTCGCGCTTCAAAATAAAAGTCACCGCTAGTTTCTACTCTACATTTACACAATTTACCGAATACACAAACATAACTACTAGTTAAATTAACATGTTTTACATCAGAGAAAGGTGCTACATATTCAGGACATTATGTCTGAAAATAATACACCACCAGTCAAACGTTTTTGAACAGTAAGATTTGTAATATTTTTTAAAAAGTCTCTTCAGCTCACCAAGCCTACATTTATTTGATCTAAAATACAGCAATAGCAGTAATTTGTACTATTTAAAATAACTGCTTTCTATGTGAATCTGTGCTCAAATGTAAACATTTTACATCAGCTTTGATGTGTTAAAACCAAAGCTGAATTTTCAGCATCATTACTCCAGTCTTCAGTATCACATGATCCTTCAGAAATCATTCTAATATGCTGATTTGCTGCTCAAGAAACGTATTATTATTATTATCGATATTTAAAACAGTTGAGTACATTTTTTAGGATTCTTTGATGAATAGACAGATCCAATGATAAGCATTTATCTGAAATAAAAACATTCTAAACTATACCATTCAAAAACTTGGAGTCAGTATCTTTTTATTTTATTTTTATATTCATTTTAATTTTTTTGTTTATAGAAATTGATTGCTTTAAATTGATCAAAAGTGATGATATAGACATTTATAATGTTACAGAAGATTTCTGTTTTCAGATGAATGCTGCTCGTCTAAACTTTTTATTCATCAAAGAAACCTGAAAAAATTTACTCCGCTGTTTTCAACATAATAATAATAATAAATAATACTGTTCAAAAACGTTTGACTGGTAGTGTATGTGTGTGTTGTAGCCTGAAAATAAACCACACCATTTTGAAACACACACACACACACACATGTTGTGTTTCCATGTTGTATGGGTTCATTCCATAGATGTAATGGTTTTTATACTGTACAAACTGTATTTTCTATCGCTCTACACTTAAACCCATGCTTCACACAAAGTGTTCGGCATTTTTTGATTTTCAAAAAACGTAATTCTGTATACTTTTTAAGCTTGTTTCTAAAAATGTCCCCAACAGGACAAAGATTTCAGATATTGCCATCTTTGTGGCGATATTTTTTCCCATAATGTAGGGTTTACCAGGAACACACACACACACAAGAAAAAAAAAGTGTTTATAAAAATATTTATTCAGAGATTACATCACATTTTTTCCAGCCTCATTTTCTACTGAATAAAAAGAAGGCTTCACACATACAGAACAAAAATAACAAAATCTTTGTCACTGTGCAAAGGATTTCTAAGAGGTTTTTTTTTGCTTTGCAGATAGTAGTGTTTACATTCTTCTTAATACAAAAAAAAATATATATATATAAATGCAAGTTGTTTTTATGACTTTATGTCAAAGTTCTTCAAACCTCCTAGCTAGATTTTATCATCATTCTGTCCTGATGTTGTTCTAATATTAAAGGAGAAGTCCACTTCCAAAACAAAGATTCACATATAATGTACTCACCCCCTTGTCATCCAAGATGTTTATGTCTTTCTTTCTTCAGTTGTGAAGAAATGATGTTTTTTGAGGAAAACATTTCAGCATTTTTCTCCATATAATGGACTGATATGGTGCCCCGAGTTTGAACTTCCAAAATGCAGTTTAAATGCGGCTTCAAACGATCACAAATGCGGTTGTAAACGATCCCAGCTGAGAAAGAAGGGTCTTATCTAGCGAAACGATTGGTTATTTACATTTAAAAAATACAATTTATCTACTTTTTAATGTCAAACGCTCGTCTTGTCTTACTCTGTCTGAACTGTTTTTGTTCCGGTTCATGTCAGTTAGTGTATGTGGAAAAACTCCCATCTCATGTTCTCCCTCAACTTCA
>JAHKKF010484752.1:0-10369 GCA_019740295.1 Labeo calbasu | reverse complement strand
GAAAGGCCCACAGTGTCAGAAGGCACTGCAAATGTAACACTGATATTGATTGAAGAGTGCCTGAATGTGTGTCAGTGACTGTTGGCATGGTGTAAAAACAACAAATAAATGAAAAATGTAATTTATTCCAGGCCCTAATATTGCTTTCTGAATGCCTTATTACAGTTTCGTACACTATTGTTGTCACTGTTACTATCTATTAAACACACACAGTGCTTGGTATTGTAATTGAGCCCTAAGTTATCACAATTACCACTTTGTTTCTTGCAATAAATGAATAAATAATATTTAAAACATTTTTTTTTTTTTGTGGTTTGCATATTCAGATAAAGTAATAAAATATAATAGAATAAAATAGAATAGAATCACTACATGCTATTACTGAACCACAAAAAACTAATAGAATAGAATCACTACATGCTATTATTGAACCACAGTCTACCATGCCTTTCAGTAGAATAGAATAGAATATCTGAACATGTAAATCACAATATATATATATATATATATATATATATATATATATTTGAATTTTAAAATACTTCATGGCTATTCAATAATAGCATGTAGTCATTCTATTCTATTCTATTCTATTCTATTCTATTCTATAATATTATATTCTACTGAAAAGCATGGTAGATGATAATACATTTAATATACAGATAGGAAGATGTTCAAAAGCATTTTTTCCAACTTTTGACAGTATTTCATTTTTAGAAACAAGCTATTCTTGTGGTTTAAGATATGTTTGTGGTCTAAGGATCCATGAAATAAATCATATTACATAGAAAATATTCTAGTGTTTCATATATCAAGACAAGATATTCTTTTGACAGCGTAGCTATAGGAGTCAGTGTGAGTTTCCTTAGCAATAACTGTGGACTTGTTCAATAGCTCTCTATTTGACACGTTTGTCTACTCAGATATTGATTTCAAAAATAAACTCAACCTGAGAAATATTCACTGGAGTACAAAATGTGACGACTAGTCTCCATTTCCTCTATTTATTTAAACTGGAAAAGTGTCTCTTAAGGAACAGAAAGCTACCATTATTACAGTGTGCATGTGCACATGCAATTTCTGCAGGTAGAAAGACCTACATACAGCATCTCTCTCTGTCTTCAGGAATCAATCAGCCCTACTTCAACATTCATACACTATGCTTTTAGTGTCCTTTTTACAGAACCTATTTTTCAAAGCCTAGCCCATTATGCTTATAAAAGAACAGAACTTTACTAAATTATTTATTCGGCTGTAGATATTCAACTTATTTTTTCAATCCTTTAACTAGTCATTGGATGTTCATGTTGCGTAGTAAATGAATGTGTACCACAAGAATTGTAATTTTTATTTAAAGATAAAAAGAAGAACAATCGCAAAAAACAAAACAAAAACAAACAAACAAAAAAAACAAAACACAATGGCAGAGGCTCTTGCAATGTTTATGTAGTACGTCTGAATGTTTAAGGGTATTAACCGTTTGCTCCAAAGCAAAACAAAGGTAAATCAATTTTCCATTTTCTTAAGACTTAACTTCTATCTGGTGTCAGGCTAATGACAACGTGCGCCGTGGGACAGCGGTCGTTCATCAAAGCTGTTTTAGCTGAAGTGAGGAGCGCCCTCCCTCTCTCTCCTCGTTAGTTCCAGCAAAATTACTTCTGAGGGTTACTGCTATTTCGTGTAGTGTGTGGAATAAAAAGCCAATGCAATCAAATTTAGACCGTCTCTAAAAATAATTGAATGTCTTCGTCTGTGTTGCCTGCATTGTGTACTCATGCCCCAATCAGTTTTGGCCAATGTGATTATAAGAGACTTCATAAGCTATTTTATTACTTTGAGAATGACAAACAAAGCGTAGCGTAAGGGCTACAACAAGGTGACTTTATAAATAAAGGATTTTGCATAGAAAACAACACTCTGTTTAAAGGTGAAGTGTCTAATTTCTGGCATGCTAATGTCACCGAGCTAAACTGCATAAATAAAGACAGTGGCAGGAATAACTAACACATCACTGGTTGAGTCATTGAAACAAACAGAGCTGTTTTTTGGACAACATTGAAAAACCATGAAACAGAGATATGTCATGGAGGAAGTTAAAAACTTTAGAGTTTTTAATATTTCAAAGCAAGGTGGTTTCTGCACAATAGTGGTTGAGGAAATTTTCCGCTCCAAAAATATGTAGTGTTTTTATTATCAAGAAAATAGCTATATGAATGTAAGACATTTATATTATATTATATTATATTATAGTGATAGTACACCCTTCTGAATACAAAATAATTTAGTAAAGCTATAGGGCAGTTATAGTTATGTTAACTGTTTAAATTGATATACTGGCAAATAATTTTAACACAAGCAATGAATCTTAATCTTAAGTTTTTATAGTAAAATAATAAAATCTGTCCAGCCTTTGGAACATTAAAGTACAGATGTGTTGCAGTCATAATAGTCATTACTGTATGTTAATTTCAACACTGTTTCACAAGTTATTGTAATAATTCATTTTAAATCACAAAAATCTATGAAATCATACTACATCATATAAAAATGTATGTCATACATAACCTTATCATAAAGTTCAACCCTATTAAGATAATCATGACTGTAATAGGAAAATAAACTAAAAGACATACATTACTGTACAGTTATCATGAGAGTGTGTTGGTTATTTTTGGTGCAGGCACTTTTTGCGTTACATGCCTTGGAGTTTAACAACAAAACTACCTAAAAAGTACCTAAAAAAAAAAAAAAACTACTCAAGTAAAAATACAAGTACTTATATAAATAATTACTCAAGTAAGATTAAAAGTAACAATCTTAATAGTTACTTGAGTACGAGTAAAAAAGTGTCCAATGAAAAAACTACTCAAGTAGAGAGTTAGTTACTTTGGACAAACTAATTGATTTCCACAGGGGAATTTCTTCATTTCTTACTTTATGGGAATTGTATAACTACCTTAACTCATATAACTCATTATCAAAGGTTAAAGCTGCATTGTAATGCAACAATTTGTTGTTTATGCTGAATTTGCGAATGCATATTCATCAGAATTGAGTCAATAAGTCCGCATACTGAACAACTCTCCGCGGTGACAAATCAAAACGCCTCTGATTGGATATTGCATTCATAAGCTCAACAGAATCGTGTGTGGTTGCTTATAATGCTCAATGCTGCAGACGTCGTTTAAAAAAGAATTTGATGCAATGTAATAAAGCATATCTATTATAAATGAAATGCCGCTATCCATACTTTTTTACTTTACACATTTACACATACTTTTTTTTTACTTTACACATTCCACGTGACAGACGATCGGCCTTACGCTACTACAGTATTACTTAAATAAAAACGAATGGATACCTGTGGAACCCTTCAGACAGCACACGCGGTGTTCAACTAATAAAGATCGTCACTGCAGGCCAACAGTACAATCTGCAGATTTGGCTTCAATTGACTGTACGTCTTTATGATCTACGTGTTCAAATACCCGGAAAGAATGAGAAATCGCTTCAGACGATTCAGTACGTGCAGGGAACTGAACAAGTCATTCAAAGTGATTCGTGAACCAATTCAGGCGACCGCGTGTTCGGGAAACAGTCGTGACTAACTAGTTCCTTTCCACAACAATGCATCACACTATGGAGGTTAATCAGCGAGTTACGTCGTTGTACGGGAAACGCACCCCAGACCGTTTTGCAGGCTTGTTTGTTCAAGGCCTTGAACAGAATTGACTCAAAAGAGTGATTCATTCCCAAATGGGGCATCGTTCATTCCCCAGATAAAAGAGACAGCACGCTTGGAATAAACTATGTGTTTTTTAACATGTATTGCATAAAAATGAAGTAACAAGAGGAACGCCGCCCAGTGTAGTGAGGTAAAAGTATAGTAGTTTTTTTTTCGTTAGAAATGTAGGCCTACTCGAGTTAAAGTAAAAGTACCTATCTTTAAATCTACTCTTAAAAGTACACATTTGTAAGTAAATGTAACGGAGTAAATGTACTTCGTTACTACCCACCTCTGCATTAATGAATACTGAATGATTACCATATTTTTACAATGGTATTTGCAAGGTCCCTCTTTTCTGTTACAGGATGCACAATGCATATTAAACACAAGGTTGAGATTTTTTCCTTAGAGCACTTCAGCTTTCTGCTGTTTTTATTAAAGGAAAAATCCTCTGACACCTGAGGCAGAATCATAGGATCATCCTCACATACTCAACATTTTGGATAACTCTCACAAGGGCTCCACTGTAGTGTGCAGTTATTAGAAATACTTTTTTTTTTTTTTTCCACAAAGATGTTACAATAAGCCATTACTCTGTGGTCATGGGCCAGAAACATTGTGAATATCAGTCAAACATTTATGAGCACTGGTGAGGATCAGGCCCCACTCTTGGCTTGGGGGGCAGCCTTCACACGCTGCCGAGAACAAGCTCATGACATGATATCCCAGGAAGAGAAGCCCTTCTTGAGAGAAACAACTTGTATTGCTCTTCCATCAAAAGCCCCAGACTCAAAAAGATGTCAACAGATTTTTTTATTTTTATTTTTTCAGAAGAATGTAGGAGAAGGTCTCCAGGAGAAGAGGGGGATGTCTGGATTTCCAGTCCTGGCAAACTGTACTGACTATATACAGAGTTGATCCTATTGTTGTTAAAAACATTTATTAATTCAATGTTAAAAATACATACTTAAAAATCAGTAACAGAGACTGTATTTTGACAAAATTTAAACTGTAAGACATTTTTGATTAATTGGAAATAATATGCAATTAATTATCTGAAGACATTACGGTTAATTCACACTTGAGCATATTCTTTTAAAGTACATTATTACTGTAATAAGTGCCTTTTTTAAAGTATGTTATTAAAGACCATTACTTTAAATCAGGGGTGCCCAAACTCGGTCCTGAAGGGCCAGTGTGCTGCAGAGTTTAACTCCAACTTGCCTTAACACACATGCCGAGAAGTTTTTTTATGCTTAGTAAGCGCTTGATTAGCTGATTAGGTGTGTCTAATTGGGTTTGGAGCTAAACTCTGCAGAACACCGGCCCTCCAGGACCGAGTTTGGCCACCCCTGCTTTAAATGAAGACTAAATAAAGAGAAAACACTTTTGGTCACACTTTATTTTAGGCAGTTCTCGATATTTATAAACCATTAACTACTGATTTTGCCTCAATAAACTTCTAATTTGCTGCTAATTAATAGTTAGTAAGGTAGCTGTTAAATTCAGATATTGGGTAGGATTAAGGATGTTTTTCGAACCACCAAACATGAGAGCATGTTCTACTACACCCCCAAAACAAAATCAAGACTTTGTAAAAGAGCATAATAGGACCCCTTTAACAAAACGAATATCAGATGTAGAGAAATTATAATTCTGCTCAGCTTCTATCTGACTGCTATGCGAGACCTATCACACCACGGATCAAGTCTTCTTGTGCTTTGTTTTGAGTGGCTTCATAATTTATAACCCCCATGAAATATTTCCTCAGTCCACAGTAAGACTGTCATCTCCCATCCCAGAGATGGAATGTCAGTCTAACTTTCACTCCTCCATACATTGTTGAAACAGATCTAATAATACCTTTATCAGAAACTAGAGAACAGTAGGCAACATTAGACTGAAGCCTCACAAAATGATACATGTAAGCCGGACTTTAGTCATGGAATTATGAAACACAGAGTGTAGTGTCTTTTTCACTATGCCAAAATGAATCCTAATATGCTTATCCTGAATGCCGCTGACAGGATTAACTGCTTAGGATTTCATTTTTCCCTCCAGGGATTTTAGGAGTTTCCCCACCGACCCTACGTAATTCCAAACAGGCAGATTGTATTCCTCAAGTAAAGTTGAAGAACATGGTGAGTCATTGAATAAGAGTTATATATACTATATGTTTAACAAAATAGTTTACCCAAAAATTTTCGCTGCTGTCCTTGTCCATACATGTCGAAATCAATATGGTAGTATGAGAATCTATAAGGTTTGACATAAATTGACATTTGAGGTGTCTTCACTATAATTTAAGTAGTCTGTATGCACTGATCAATGCTTTAAAGGGGTCATCAAATGCAAAGTTCACTTTTACATGTTGTTTGAACATTAATGTGTGTTGGCAATGTATTTACAAATCTACCCTATAATGATAAAAATCCATGCAGTGTTTTTTAATTAATCTGTAAAAATAATATCCCCTTTTTCAAATCGAGCCATTCTCAGATGCCTGTCTGTGTGGCGTCACACCAACAGAGGCCGCTCCCACGATAGTTGATTGACATGAGCTCTTAACTCAGACCAGCTGTAACAGTCGACCTCCATTGTTTCGATGCCAGAGCAGGGATGTAAGTAAGACAGGAATATCTCCGACTGAGCATTTGAGGTGTTGTGTTGCTGGATGAAATAATGAACATAGTGGTCGTCATTTACTCCCAACATCTGAGCCACTGAAGATGCAGTGGATTACGTTTGTTTGTGAAGGGAATGCGCCTCCCGATCCACATAAATGAGTCTATGTTCGCGCAAATCATTCGTGATCCAGCTTCACCTACAGCAGAAGTGAGTTTTTTTTTTTTAATGAATCTCCGCAATCACCTTTCCTAATAACGTGCTAGTTAGCAAAGTAAACAATCTCTCAGCGCAGCAGAGAGAAGAGAGGGGTGGGGCATTTGCATTTAAAGGAACAATCCCTTAGAATGGGATGATTTTTGCAGAGCTCATTTTGGCAAGGTAAAAGGGGTGTTGTTTTACACAACAATTGAGAAGTTTTAACCAAAGTATATTATAGACTTTTCATTAAGACCCTAAAGAATCATATCAACTTGTGGAAAATGGGCATCTGATGACCTCTTTAAATTGATTTGAGAGCGTTATAAAATTTTTACATTTCAATCAGTTCATCATCCAGTACAAAGTGATCATGTCACTTCAGAAAACTACCAACATACCAATTGAAGTCGTATGGGTTATTTTACACTATATTTATGTCCATTTTGGAGCTTGAAAGTTTGTTGTGCTTTGGTCAACTCCAGTTTGAGTCCCAGCTCTAGGCCCAGTTTCACTCTCTCCTCTACCATGGTTTCCTGTCAGTCTTCCTGCAGTTCTTTTGAGAGGAACACAAAAAATGCCAACAATATAACATTAGGAGGAAAAAAGTTCTTAAAAAGTTCTGGGGAAAAAAGGAATGTCCCCAGGTGACTTCAACACGGTACAGAGAGAGAGAGAGAGAGAGAGAGAGAGAGAGAAACAAAAAAACTAGCAAGCTATCTCTAAACAAACTATTAAAACTAGCCAGCTAGCTCTAAACAAACTATCTAAACAAACAAAGCTAGCTCTAAACAAAATATTTCACTCTAAACAAACCATTAACTAGCAAGCAATTAGTTGTAGTTAATAAACAGAACTGGTCTCCAAACTAAAGTGTGACGATAATAATAATAAAATGGTCCTTGATCCTTTTGCAGAAATAGCAGAAACACTATATAATTAATTATTTATAAACATAATGTATATAGTGTAAGGGGAAATGTTAGTGATTCTCAGAAAGTCTCATTAGCCTTTCTATTCAGTGAGAATAACTTCATATTCACATTTCTTGACCATGTGGCTTTGACAACACTTTTCTGAGTGCCTTAGAACCAATTATACCATCCAATTAAAACCCTTTTTCATGACACTCTTTAATGCATACATATCTCTTATTATCTAGAGTCCCTGTGAACAGACATCTTCAGGTTTGCATCAAAGCCTCTGTCACTAAGAGGTCTTTGGATGTCACCACAGTTCATTTCATCACAACCCTCTCAGAGTGAGCTGCCTCTCTTTATTCATCTGATCTAAGGCACAGTGGGATATTCCAGCACATAGATGACAACAAGCAGGAGGACACATTTCATTTTGATTTTGGTAAAGGCATTGATTTATGGTGTTTTTACAAGCGTTTGTTCTGTACTACTTGGGAAAATCTAATAGTATTCAAATAATAAAGCATGCAGTAATGATACCAGGGGTCTGAATTCCCTTGTGATCAGCTTGCTATCTATGTACTTAGGAGCCTAGGATCTCCTAGGGCACTGTGGTCTGATCTGCTTTCTTTGGTAGTCTTGAGCCATGGGGCATATGACTTAAGCAAACCATTTGCACTGTGGACATAAGTGATTCTTTAAATCCTCTTGCTTGTCATGGAGAGGCATGCTTTCTAAGCAGTGAGACTTACGAACAAGATATACACATTCCATTCAAAATACATATTATAAACATTCATGCATTTCCTAGTAATCGAACGCATGACCTAGTGGCTTGCTCTACTACTTTAGCTACAGGAATGTTGTGCAATCACATAGCAATGCATTTACAAACACTCAGAGCACCTTAGCAGTCACGAATACTGTCCGGTCTGCCCGTCGCCAGAGGTCGTGTGTGCATCATACTGACATTTCACTCTAGACAGATTGTTGCTCCACACCCTTAGACTTACCCTCGCATCACGTATTCAATGGTCTACCCATGGTGAATACGGTCAAAAAATTTAACAGCAGTAGAGGAAAGCCCCTTAAAGGTCGCCCATCATCTGATAGCCGACTCGATCTTTAATGCAAGGCGAATACTAGATTTGGAACATGGAACATGCAGACGTTATACCAATTGGGGACATGAGAGCAACTCCTTTAAGAATTTGATGCGTACCGAATGGACGTTCTTAGCGGTCAACTTGTCAGCGATGGAAAGACCATTATCTACTCTGGACACAACAATGACCAGACCCACAAAGTTGCTCTTGAAAGCAATCAGTGATGGTGATAGTTAAGTGGAAACTGGTGCTGGATCGGATTCTCTCCACATGCTTTCAAGCTTGCCATGCAAAAATCACAATGGTGCAAGTGTATGCGGCCACAGATGCGGACAATGCTGCTAAAGACGTTTTTACGGTCTGTTACAAAAATGAGACAGATAGCACACCCATCATGATCTCCTTCAGATTGTGGATTTTCATGTCAAGATTAGTGGCGCACATTGAGGACTCAAGCAAATTCTTGAACCACATGGATCGATTATGCAAATGAATGACAACAGCGAAAAAATGGTCTGTACAGACAGCACCTGTATTGGCAACACACTCCATGAAGACATTCAGAAAATGACTTGGTGGTCACCGGACAGATGAACACATAATGAGATCAACTATCTGTATGTCGAAGAGGTGAGGATCGACATCCTATCATCAGCTCCTGCTAGCCGAATGCCACCTCTGTCACCTGTGTCTGCCCACAAAATCGCAACGGGTCCGTTCAATGTGGCACCATCACCAACACTTTCCAGATAGAACTTCAGAAATGGTTTCAGGCACTCCAACAACCGACTAGCCTTGAAGATCATTTGACACTGTTTCAATAAACGGTGGTAGAGAGCACTGAGACAGTGATCGGTAGACAACAAGGTTCGTATAAAGAGTGGTGGATTAGTGAAAAGTCCTGGAACCTGATCAATGAACATCGCACAAGCTACAGAATTTCGATATGTAATTATATTCCGTAATCTCAGTACAGACTCAAGATGCTCTATTCGACTGATGTATGACAGTGGCTAGGGTTAGGGGTTAAAGATCCCCTTGCCCATCTGGACTTTGCAGAAGACATTGATCTACTTGGTCAAATGCAGAGAAGTCTACAGGACATAACACAGTGTCTGGACAGTGAGGCTGGGCGAGTGGAGCTTAAAGGGGTCATCAGATACAAAACTCACTTTTACATGTTGTTTAAACATAAATGTGTGTTGGCAGCGTGTGTACACAACCACCCTATAATGACATACAGTGGGTACTGAAAGTATTCAGACCCACTTAAATTTTTCACTCTTTGTTATATTGGAGCCATTTGCTAAAATCATTTAAGTTCTTTTTTTTTCCTCATTAATGTACACACAGCACCCCATATTGACAGAAAATGCAGATTTATTAAAAAAGAAAAACTGAAATATCACATGGCCCTAAGTATTCAGACCCTTTGCTGTGACACTCATATATTTAACTCAGGTGCTGTCCATTTCTTCTGATCATCCTTGAGATGGTTCTACACCTTCATTTGAGTCCAGCTGTGTTTGATTATACTGATTGGACTTGATTAAGAAAGCCACACACCTGTCTATATAAGACCTTACAGCTCATAGTGCATGTCAGAGCAAATGAGAATCATGAGGTCAAAGGAACTGCCTGTAGAGCTCAGAGACAGAATTGTGGCAAGGCACAGATCTGGCCAAAGTTACAAAAAAAATTTCTGCTGCACTTAAGGTTCCTAAGAGCACAGTGGCCTCCATAATCCTTAAATGGAAGACGTTTGGGAAGACCAGAACCCTTCCTAGAGCTGGCCG
>JAHKKF010484733.1:0-11811 GCA_019740295.1 Labeo calbasu | reverse complement strand
TTTTTGCCTCTTTTCTGAAATTATTAGCAGCTAGTTGAAAATTAAAATTAAAATAAAAAAATAGTTTTAATATCAAACAATATCAATAAAAACATTTAGTGTATTTCCGATAATTTTATGTATAACTAGCAATGAGTGAAAACTGTTTGAATAACTGAACTGAATAACTGAATAAATGAAAAGATAAATCCTGTTGTAAAAAAGTAAAAAAAAAAAAATAATAATAAAAAATAAAAAACACATTTTTCTGTGTATTTGTCCTACAAAGTAAAAAAAAAAAAACTACATTTATATACATACTAGTCTTTCTACTTCAAATGTAACATTTAATGTTTAACTACCAATTTCTGAGTGAAAACTGTTTGAATAATTGAAATTAATAACTGAATTGAATAACTGAAAAAGTAAATCCTGTCATAAAAAAGTCAAAAAAAAACAAAAAACAAAATAAACCACCACAATGTATAAATATACACACAGAGACTATTTCAGTCATTCTACTTAATTTTGCCTGTAAAAAAAAAATAATAATAAATAAATAAATAAACCATTTTTTTTCTGTGTAATAACAATAACAACATTCAGTGTATTTCTATGTTTATTTAAAGTATAACTAGCCATATCTGAGTGAAAACTGTTTGAATAACTGCATTGAATAACTGAATAAATGAAAAGGTAAATTCTGTTGTAAAAAATAAAAAATGAATAAAATAAAAAAACACCCACATTTCTTTTCTGTATACTTGTCCTAAAAAGTAAAAAAAAAAAAAAAAAGAAAATTTATATATATTCTGAGTGAAAACTCTTTGAATAATTGAATTAAATAACTGAAAAAGTAACAAAAAAAAAAAACACATTATATATATATAAACAAACAGATTATTTCAGTCTTTCAACTTTGGCTCTTTTCTGAAATTACTAGCAGTTAGTTACCAAACAATATCAATGAAAACATTCTGTGTATTTCTATGTTTATTTAAAAGTATTAAGTCACTGTAAGTCCAGTTTCTGTCCAAATCACTTGAGGATTCATTTCAGTTAGGACGCTCCCTTAGAAGATAGCTGCCTATGCAGGCTCACAATGTTAGGTTGTGCATTGATTGTTCTCCGTGTAATTAACAGTCTGAGAGGAGAACACAAACCCTCGTGAGAGTCCTGTGAGCGCACTCTCTTTAATCAGACAGACATGCTTCATCTCAAGTCAAATCCAACACAAACAATCCTATCTGTTCTGTCCAAATGTGCGCCGCACAACTACGTGTCTTGTCCTGCCATTATTGTCTGCCGTTCAAACGTTTTGTGGCTCTAATGAGAAAAACCAACATGTGCACGTCATGCAAACGGCCAGGTAATGTTCTGTTTGTCTTTCAGCCTTTGCCGGCACCATATCTGCGCTTTACAACTGTTGACACAAAACCGTGGTCTTCAAATCGTGATCAAGGTTCAGTAGAGCGAGCTAGACAGCGGAGCAGAGGGATTTGTAGAATGACAGACATGTCTGTCCAATTTATTGAGCCGAAGTTGACACTGTGCAAAATCAATTGTGTGACTGCGGCATGTCATTTTGTGCTCCCTTCTGAGATGTTTCCGAGGAACAATTGCCATCCATGCTCGCAAGGGTAGCAATTATCATCTAATATACATATACAGAAGGAAATCTGCTGTTGACTGGCCTTTTTCAGGCTTGACAAACACAACACCGCTGCTCTGTGCTGTCCATCCTTCTGTCTTAAAATACTTTCAACATAGGAAGTCAAACACTATGTAAACACTTGCAGGGAGCGATATTTTAATGGACGAAACATTTGCATTTGCCATTGTACATTGTTTATGTTTTAAGACTTTTATGTTCACCAAGTCTGTATCAGAAATGCAGTAAAAACTGTCAAATATTATCAATTTCAAATATCTGTCATCAACAAAACCAGTCAACTGAGATTTATACATCTTCTGAAGGCTGAATAAATAAGCTTTTCACTGATGTATGGTTTGTTAGGACAATATTTGGTTGAGATACAACTATTTAAAAATCTGGAATCTGAGGGTGCAAAAAAATCTAAAATATTGAGAAAATTGCCTTTAAAGTTGTTCAAATGAATTTCTTAGCAATGCATATTACTAATTAAAGATTACGTTTTTATATATTTACGGTACGACATTTAGAAAATATCTTCATGGAACATGATCTTAATATCCTAATGATTTTTGGCATTAAAAAAAATCTATAATTTTTACCCACACAATGTATTGTTGGCTATTGCTACAAATATATACTACTTATGACTGGTTTTGTGGTCCAGGGCCACATATTTTAAAATGCAATTCATTTCTGTGATGCAAAGCTGAATGTTCAGCATCATTACTCCAGTCTTAAGGGTCACAGATCCCTCAGAATCATTCTAATAGGCTGATTCAACAAAGCGTTATGGAATTTAAGCTGATTAGTCAATGTTCTCGGAATAAGCTAAAGGAATTCAATGAAGACCGTGCCAAAATGGACGTGAGGCTATATCTCTGTAGCGCTTTAAAGGAGAAAGTCCACTTCCAGAACAACAATTTACAAATAATTTACTCACCTCCTTGTCATCCAAGATGTTCATGTCTTTCTGTCTTCAGTCGTAAAGAAATTATGGTTTTTGAGGAAAGCATTTCAGGATTTTTCTTTATATAATGGACTTCCATTGTGCAGCTTCAAAGGACTCTAAACGAGGAATAAGGGTCTTATCTAGCGAAACGATAATTTTTTTTTCGAAAAATACAAATTTGTATACTTTTTAAGCACAAAAGCTGGTGTAACACAGGTTCTGTCACGCGCGTTCATGACATACTATTAAGTCACATCGAAAGTTCATGCTGAACGTAGGCAGAACTACAGACCCAGTGTTCACGAAGCGAACAAAGACTAAGAAAGTGCAAGTAAGTCAAACGCTGTTTACAAACAAAAAGGTACAACGTGTTGGACGATTCTGAAGTTGTAGAAGAAAATAAGATGGAGTTTTTTTTGCCATACTCTACCTTTTTTAGACAGAGTACAGAGACGATAAACTTAGACGTGATTCGTAGTAGTGATGGGAAGTTTGGATCATTTTACCAACTCGGGCCTTTGAGTCTCCTTCAGCAAAAGAAAAAAAAAAAAATCTTTTTTCGAGTCATTTAATTCATTTTAGCAAAATCAGTGTCACGTGACAGCCCCATAAGATGAACGAATGACTCAAAACCCGAAGACTCGAAACAGATGAACTAATTCCAGTACAGAACCCAATAGGATGTTGCGCATGTGCGACTGAACGAATCACTCCCGGAGATGACTCGTTCTTCCCGAGTCACTTTAAAGCTTCGTTCAAAATGAACAAATCGTTCAACAACACCCCGTGGACACGCATCCCAGAGCCTGTGCTACGCGTGCTTTTGTGCTTAAAAAGTACACAAATTTTTATTTTTCGAAAAAAATGTCTGATTGTTTCGCTAGATAAGACCCTTCTTCCTCGGCTGGAATCGTTTAGAGCCCTTTGAAGCTGCATTTAAACTACATTTTGGAAGTTCAAAATCAGGGGCACAATTGAAGTCCATTATACGAAGAAAAATCCTGAAATGCTTTCCTCAAAAACCATAATTTCTTAACGACTGAAGACAGAAAGACATGAACATCTTGGATGACAAGGGGGTGAGTAAATTATTTGTAAATTGTTGTTTTGGAAGTGGAGCTCTCCTTTAATGTATTAAATGTAGCCATAGATCTGTAAAGGTAGATGCATCATTTGACCGCTTCAAGCACGTAGACGCATCCTCAATCTAAATAATAGCAAATCTTCTATACATATCTATGGTTGTGCATGATTGGACATGTGACATGCGTTTTCGGTTGTGCAGTGTAGACGGAGATCGTTTCTGAAGCGCAGTGAAAACTCTTTCAAATGCAATTTTAAAATTTCGCTGTAAAATGCTATATTTTATGAATGCATTGGCACATTGTGTCATTAGCTCCATGTCCTAAATGTACACACAAACCTTCAAGGCAGCGCCACCTTGTGGTCAAAAATAATATGAACTGAAATAAAAAAATATATATATTTTTGTCATGTGACTCATCTTGATAGATTACTTGGATCATTCTGATGACATCCATACCAGTTATGCAATAATCAGCCAAACTTACTGTCTAGCATTTAGATTTTCTTTGGAAACCAACTTTTTCGAACTCCTACTACACTGTTGGTCCAATTTTCACCAAATTCAAAACAGATCATCTTTAGACCATGCCAACAAAAAGACAAAACACAGTTTACTGTATTATGAAACTAATGGCATGATGCCAAACTGCATCTGAGGGTGTGTTCACACTTGTCATGTTTGGTTCAACTAAAATGAACTCTGGTGCGATTTACTCTGTTAGTGCGGTTCATTTGAGTAAGTGTGAACGCTGCCATCCGAACCCTGGTGCGCACCAAACCAGCGGACCGAGACCGCTAAGATGGGTTTCGATGGGTTTCGGCCCGTTTCCAAACAAACTCTACTGTGGTTTGATTGAAATATGAATGTGACACGGACCACAGACTTCTAAACAAACTAAAAACAGGAAGTAATGACAACATGACTTCATGCAGGAACAAGCGGCGTATTCAAAACAAAATGAGCAGAGGGCAAACGTGGAGCAACAAGGAGGTGAAGTGCCTTTTATGAGCTCTTTGTGAGTTTGCATGAAAATAAAATCACATACACGGCAGACGGCATTTGACTTAAAGCTGCACTCAGCAGACCAATCAGTGTATGGATACTTTGATGTAATTCAATTCAGTAATTCATTCAACCCGACCAATCAGATTGTGAACGTATCACTATGCCTTTAGGTTCGGTATCTTTAGGTTCGCTGTCAAAAATGCCAGTGTGAACGGTGGTCCGGACAAAATGAATCAAACAAACAGAACTACAAGTGTAAACACACCCTGAGACTGTACCTCAGCAAAGCTTTGATATACTGACATCAGACTTTGTCATTAGCTGGGTTTCCATCCAAAGTTGTGAATTTAACATACGCACAAAATTGGAACATTGCATAAAACATCTGCGAATAAGCACCATTTCCATCCGTCAAAGAGTCAAAGAGAACAAATTAGTCACTTCCTGATAAATTGGCACTAAGTATTACTAAGAAAAGTAGGGTAAGCCACTGAATATAATGATTTTTAATACATAATACATTACTTGTGCCTCAGAGCAAGCAGGCGGAACACATTGCTTTCAGAGGTGGATGCCTGCTGTTTGGAAACGCAGCTGTGTAAATCTGGGAGGCAATTATACAGAAATACTTTGATGACAGATTTTGCTAGGCATTTCAGAATGACCATAAAAACATGAGATCGGTCCACTTTTTGTCAAGTTATACTGTCACATCGCAGAAAATAACATGACTTTTTTGATGCACATGGAGATGTTTGCATTTTCCCATACTGAGTCAAAAGCCACCTCAAACTAGCGTAAAAAAAATAGTGAATTAAGAGATTTTTTTTTTTTGGATCACTAATTTCTGATGCAATACTTCAAAATGCACATAAAAACAGGATGGTGGAAACATGGCTATTGTCACCTCACGCTGACCACACCACATTAATTTGGAAGCCTATTGGTCAAAAGCAGTGTTGCCAGATTGGATGGACGATTTCCATTTGGGCAGTTTTGAATTTGGCTGTGTGGGTAACAATTGGCTTGGGCTGGTGGACAAACTTTTTTCTGATCACTTGTATTGGACACTTTTTCCATTTAAATTGGCTTATTCTGACTCTTGACATTGAAAATTATGCATGTGGGGGTTTTTGAGGGTATTGGTTAATTTATTGGTTGCTGTTTAAAAAGTATCTACTTGCATAGGCTATTTTAATCATAATTTGGCAATTCTCTTTAATGTATTTGCCCTGATTTGATCCATTATTCTGAGAAATTGATCTATATTTATATTATTTTGTAATCATTATTTTATTTTAAGGAGTTAAATGATTCTTATCAACCTTGATTGACATGGTAATAACATTATATCACATTATTTTGAAAGTTAAAAAGTTTTGCGTGTTTTTTTGTTGAAGTGGGCGGGTTTTTGTGAGCTTTTGGGCTGGAAATCGTCCATCCAATCTGGCAACACTGACTCCAACAAAAAAACGCCCAAAACTTTACCTGTCGAAATAATGTGACAGAATATTGCCATGCCAAACAAGGTTGATAAGGACCATTTTTAACTCCTTAAAACAAAATAATATAAATATTAGTGGTGTCAAAATTAGCACGTTAACACAGGAGATTATTTTTGTCATTTTAACGCGTTAAAGGAGAAGTCCACTTCCAGAACAATTCACAAATCATTTACTCATACCCTTGTCATCCAAGATGTTCGTGTCTTTCTGCCTTTAGTCGTGAAGAAATTATGTTTCTGAAGGAAAGCATTTCAGGATTTTTCTCCATATAATGGACTGATATGGTGCCTGGTTTTGAACTTCCAAAATGTAGTTTAAATGCAGCTTCAAAATGCTCTAAACAATCCCAGCCGAGGTAGAAGGATCTTACCTAGCGAAACAATCGGTCATTTTTTTCGGAAAATAAAAATGTGTATACTTTTTAAGCACAAAAGCTGGTGTAGCATAGGCTCTGGGATGCGCGTTCACGACGTGCTATTGAATCATGTTGAAAGGTCACACCGAACGTAGGCGGAACCAACAGACCCAGTGTTTACAAAGCGAATGCGCAAAGACTAAGAAAGTGCAAGTAAGTCAAACGCTGTTTACAAACAAAAAGGTACAACAACGTCGGACGATTCGGAAGTTGTAGGAGAAAATAACATGGAGTTTTCGACATACCTTTTTAAACTGGAGTAAACAGACGATGAACTTGTGGTGATTCGAAGATGTGATTTGTAGTAGTGATGGGAAGTTCGGATCATTTTAACGACTCAGACTTTTGAGTCTCGTTCTGCAAAATGAACAAATCTTATTTCAAGTCATTTCATTAATTTTAGCAAAATCAGCATCAGGTGACAGCCCCATAAGATGAACGAACGACTCGAAAAACCCGAAGACTCGAAACAGGTGAACTAATTCCAGTACAGAACCTAATAGGATGTTGCGCATGCGTGACTGAACGAATCACTCCCCGACGACTCTTCACGAGTCACATTAAAGATTTGTTCAAAATGAAAGAATCGTTCAAGAACGACCCGTGGACACACATCCTAGAGCCTGTGCTACACGAGCTTTTGTGTTTAAAAAGTACACAAATTTTTATTTTTCGAAAACAACGATCGTTTCGCTAGATAAGACCCTTCTTCCTCGGCTGGGATCGTTTAGAGCCATTTGAAGCTGCATTTAAACTACATTTTGGAAGTTTTGAAGTCCACAATTGAAGTCCATTAAATCCTGAAGTGTTTTCCTCAAAAACCATAATTTCTTTACGACTGAAGACAGAAAGACATAAACATCTTGGATGACAAGGGGGTAAGTAAATTATTTGTAAATTGTTGTTTTGGAAGTGGACTTCCCCTTTAACTAATTAGCCTAGATGTTTGAAAACCACCAAAGTGACTCCAAACCAGCCCGAATTTCAATTAATCAAATTCACAATCAACCGCCCAATCTGGCAACACTGGTCAAAAGTGATAAACCATTAAGTCATATTACCACCTTGCTTGCTTCTGCAACGTTTGACCACTTAATTGCTGTACGCAGCTACATTTTTTTACACTTTTATCATATAGTGCTAACAGACATTGGCTAAAAGCCACAAAAGTCTGATTTGGATGCTTGTGTGTGATGCATTTATAATTCCTAATAAAGTTGTGAACTAGCAGATAAGTAGCTTAGTTTCATTGATTCACCAAAGCTAATTTGCACTCTCATTTAGAGTTTGGCGAGAGTTAATTTTGGACCCCGATGGCCAGAACTACTCATCTCTGCATAAGAAGAGAAGTAAGAGATGTGAAATTGTTTTGTTGCCCATGGCAATGCCGTATAGCAGAGAGAAACAGAGAAACTATAGAGAGAGAGAGAGAGAGAGAGAGAGTAAATGGCAGGATAATGATTCTGCTGAGAATATCTGCTATTTACAGAAATACACAGAATGAAGATGAACATGTAAGCAGCATTTCAGGGTTCCATTTTCCAAACCATTAGCCTTGAACACTGCATCAGGATATCCAGTGTCCGCCTCAGTCGCAGCGACCATCTGATGCATATTACACAAAAATCAGAGACTTTCTTCAAACAGCAAGCTCTAATGTGATTGGCTTCATGCAATTTGCAGAAATCAGGCTGCACAGCTTCATATCAGTTCACTGGGATTGTCGGGAGAGCTCCCAGCTGATACAATGAACATTTCTGATCTGTCAAATATAAATGGGAAAAAGCTGAACTTGTCATCTTCTAGGGATTTCAAAATTATTATTTTTTAAATTAAATTTAAATATTTAAATTTAAGTTTTTTTATTTTAAAAATCTAAAATAAAACAGAATTATTTTCAAATTATGGAAACTAAATGCTAAGTATTACAAATACTATATTATGTAAAAACAAACTTACAAAATAAAACACTAAAATTAATTATTTTGAATGCCTCAAGTGAATTTAAACATCCTAACATTATTATGTGAATAATAATTAAACAAAAAACCTATTTAAAATACTTATTTTTAGAATTTACATTTAACAGTGATTAACAATTAACAATGAAATTATTAATGTTTTAAAGAATATAAACCTTCAGGTCAGTACAAATATAACTGGGAATAAGCTGAACTTTAAATTTCAATTTTTAAATTTTATTTATTTTTATAAATATTACAAATGCTATACTATTTAAAAACAAACATGAATTTAAGCATCCTAACATTATTATGTGAATAATAAAAAAATACTGGAAATGGCAGGCAACACACTGAATTAATTATTTATCTATTTTTTTAAGTAGAAAGATCGAATTGGTAAAAAAAAAAATACAGCATATAAATTGTAGTAATCAGTAATTGTAATTGTAAAATGTAATGGTTTGTGCAATGATCAATGAGCCCTACTAATATAGTTATTTAATATATTAAAATATAAAAACAGTATATATACACAGTATATATATATATATATATATATATATATATATATATATACACACACACACACATGTAAGCATTTTATGCTTATTGTAGTATTAATTTTTTGTAATATGTAAATAGTTCTTAAAGGACAAGAGTTTAAAAAATATTTTTGTTGTTGCATTACAACAAATTTTATCCAAATTATTCTGATTTATTATTATACAGTACATAAATGTATATAAATATCATGGCACTGCACTATAACATATTTGATCTTATTTATTTTAATGTAATTTATTTTAATTTATTATTTTTATGATATTAAATACAATTATAAAATTATATACTTTACTTTTTAGGTAAAAATGTAAAATAAAAAAATGCAAATTTAAACCTAAATAGTAATATGTAAAAAATAAATAATAAATAAATAAAAATATTACTAACAATAAAATAACAAAAGCACATGACAAGATTGTTTCCAAATATCAAAAAGTATTTATGTTAAATAATCATAATCTCAGTACTGACCTCAGTAATTGTAATTATGGTTTTTGCAATAATCAATTAGCCCTACTAAAATAGTTATTTAATATATTAAAATATATAAACAGTATATACACACACACACACACACACACACATATATATATATATATATATATATATATAAAATATATTTTTGTATATACATATAATTTTTCTTTAAACAAAATCATTTTTGCTTTTTGTAGTATTATTTTTTTGTAATTTGTCAATAGTTCTTAAAGGACAAGAGTTTAAAAAATGATTTTTGTTGCATTACAACTAAAGTTATAAAAAGTTTAAGTAAACAACGTTTAGGTCTTAGTTATTTTAATGTAATTTATTTTTATTTATTATTTTTATGATATTAAACATAATTATGAAATTATTTGTTTTACTCTTCTTTTTAGGTACAAATGTAAAATAAATGGAATAAAACTAAAACTGAATGAGCAAAAATAAACCTAAATATTAAATATTCAATTTTTCATTTGAAAAAAAACCAAAACATTTTACTATTTTTGTAGCATTATTATTATTACATTTTTGTAATATGTCAATAGTTTATAAAGGAAAATAGTTTTAGTGTGATAAAATGAAGCTTATTTTGATCATTTATTTTTTCCACCATCATTTTAACATACTTTTTGTAATTGTTATAATTATTGCTTTTTCTTTATATATATATATATATATATATATATATATATATATATATATATATATTGAGTTAAATAATCTGTTCTTGTTGAGTTAAGTTTTCTAATACTTCCATATTTATAACTGTATGGACCTTTTTTGCAAATCAGCAGGGTTTTTTTCAATATTCAGGGCTTTGTTATTTATATCATTTGCGAGATATGCATTACAGTAACATAAAGTGAGGTCGGCCAGACAGCCTCTTCCTGTCTAAATGGGCGTTTTTCCCTTGTGGACAAGATTTTATGCCTATACAACAAAGTCTGCGTGAGACTACGATATCAGCCCACAGCCAAGTCTCTCTCTCTCTCTCTCTTTTGTCAATCCGTGGAGAGTAAACTCACCATGCAGAGGGCATTTACACGCTGACAGCGGAGAAGAGCCACCGGCGTACAAACATTCCCCTCAGAGAGAGCAATCATCGCGGTGGCGGGGTGCTGCACTGCCCCTTGTACTTCGTCCACGACCTCTCCACTTCCTCGTGTCCGGCTGCAGTCGGAGTGACCGCTGGAGTGTAGAGAGGATTTTTCTGGCCATCGGTTTCCGCTGCCAAACTCCGTGGGCTCCAAACTGCAGTCTTCCGTCTGCCTGGGTTGATTAGCACCTTGGCACTGCTCACCCGGCGCTTTCTCACACGGGAAGCTTGGCTGCGTCGGTCTCTGCGGGTTCCTTTCCAAGTAAACACCTTCCTCACTGAATTTAGGAACAAACACACACACCTCAACATGCCGGCTGACATTCGTTCCCACTAGTGGTGTTTCGCAGGGTAAAAACCATAACCACGATTACTGTAGACGATATTAAGATCAGGATTATTTAACATGATTTGCATTTGCATCATGCATTTGTTGAACTTTTACCAAAAACTTGCCTTTTCTTTTCAACTGTGGATAAAAAATGTGTGTGTGTGCTAATTGATTATTGCAAAAAACATAATTACAATTACAATGTTCAGATTAGGATTATTTAACGTACTTTTTGACTTTGGAAACAATTTAGTCAAGTGCGTTTGCTATTTTATTATTATTATTATTATTATTATTATTATTATTATTATTATTATTATTATTACTACTACTATTTAGGTTTAATTTTGTTCATTCAGTTTTAGTTTTATTCCATTTATTTTACGTGATAAAAAGAGTAGAATAAATAATTTAATAATTTTCATAATTTTAATAATAATATAAAATTTATATAATATAAATTTATAATAATACAAATTTTTTAATGATAATATAAAATTTAATATAATTTAATTTATAAATAAAAATAAATTATATTAAAATAAATAAGATCAAATATGTTGTGCTGCACTATTATTATTATTATTATTATTATTATTATTATTATTATTATATGTTTTTACATATTACTATTTAAATTTAATTTAAATAATAATATAATAATATAAAATTAATGAATAAAATTAAATTATATTAAAATAAATAAGACCAAATATGCTGTGGTACACTATTATTATTATTATTATTATTATTATTATTATTATTATTATTATTAT